>CATIWF010046490.1:0-11186 GCA_949630135.1 Balakata baccata
TTCTATAATTTAGTAAAGCTCAATATGATTGACAAGCTGCACCAGTATTGTCAGCAAAAGTCAAGTAGCCATAGGTGTTTCCTAGTTTAATTGGTTTATTTGGTAAAGTCAAATAGTATCAAGCCCTTAGGATTGAAACTCTCACACACCACAGATTAGAAGACTTAGGAAACTACTTCCATTTTGTTATCCATCTATTGATCCAAAAACAAGAATAGCACAACAAACTAAAGGTAAACCAACAGGACATCAGATGATTATTGACAAAGGCAGTAAAGTGAAGATTAACATAGACATACCAGTCATGATAAATGCCAACTAGCTATACCTCTCTCATATATAACGCCTAAAGTGTTCTTAGCAATTGTAGGCACTACATTCATCAGCCAACATTTTGGTGATTCAAGTGCTGCTGCAAATCCCCCTAGCTCTGCTTTCATATCCATCACATTCCGATATCTTGTAGTGCCAATCATTCTATTGATCCTTTTGTATTCCTTTACATGCTTTTTCCAAGGATTATTGTTCTCTTGGTAAGCTTCTACCATGATGTCCTCGACAAGTCCTTTAGCTATTCGAGGAGGCACTGCGAATAGCCTTTCTGGGAACTTCTTTAACTCCCCACCAGCCACTTCTTTTTCACTGGTCACCTTAGGGAAAGGGGTGACGCATGTTTCCATTTCTTTGTACCTGTAATAAAACATTCGAGAAAGAGTTCAAATGCAAATATTACAGGAAACGAGAGCAACTCTTAGAATAAGTGGAAGCTGTTGTAGGTAGCAGAACTTTCCCTTTCAGAAGTCACAGTCTCAGGTACAGAAGTTGGGAGAACAGCAGGGTTTCATATAATAAATGGTTTAGCATTGCAGAACAAGGCTGGATTGAAAGCACTACCATCAAATTTTAAAACACTAGCAACATCATTCAAATTTTCTGGTTTGACAAGAATTAAACCTGACGCATGCTATTCATACTCCAACACCTAAATTATTAGACACCAGGGTTGTTAAAGGAATTAAAAGAATCGAATAAACAAGAAGCAAAAAAGCACAAGAAAAAAGTCTCCAGCAGCCAGTCCCATTGTATTAGGCCTTTTCTTTTCGTCTGTTCCAGCCATTACCTCTGAAAACAAATTAGAACAATGGCTATTTTCCCAGTGACTAGCAAATAGCAGGTGATGCAGAAAACATAGCATCGACCCACTTAATCATTTATGCATAAATAAATATTTAATTCCCTGGAGAGAAAGTAATACAAAGGAAGACTAACCTTTTCTATTTCTAGCGCACTTTAGGCGAGGATTAAAGTGGGAAAAAATTAAGTTCATTGACCAGAAACAGGATGCATAGAAAACAGTTTTGTTTGCAAATAATCCAATCATATTACCGTCATTTCTATGGGTTCTGTTGTTATTTTTTTAAGAGAAAAAAGGAAGAGAGGAAAGGAATAATAAAAGGAAGGAATGATAATTCAAATTCTTAATTAATTAATAAATTTACAGCAATTTATATAGAAAAATTAAAGACCAAATCACTAATATTAAGGTCCTAAAAATATGAAGAATCACATTCAAATTACTAAGATCATGGGAGTAAATCATATCATGATCACAATTAATCAAAATCTGATCTCTCTAAATAAAAAATTAAATAACATAAAATTTTCAACCTAATAAACTGATCTATGACAGATTACACTAAAGAGTATAGCAGCATCACACTGAAGAGCAGCACAACATCACACTAAGGAGCAGCACAGTACCAGCAGCTTTGCATGTGTCCTTCGGTTAATATATCCAAAACACATCTTTCCAACATTCCTCCTTGTTTTTTGAGCTGGAAACATAAAAATACTTCTTTCCAATACTCATTGTTTGAGAGCTTGAAACGTGAAGACACTTTTTTCCAACACTCCTTTTTTGGGGGCTTGGAACACGAAACTTAACTTTTGACTTTCTTATACTCTTCTCTTTGTGAGCCTTCAATTGAATTATTATAGAATTAGCTGGAAGCGCAGAAATTTCATAATATGTCTCTAGGCACACTGACTACATATGGGATTTAGAATCCATGGATAGACATTCCTCTTCATCAACTTCCTAAAGTTCTTGAACCATTATAGGATTAGCTGGAAGTGTAGGATTTTCATAATCCTCTTCATCAGCTTTCCAAATGTCTAGGTCTCCAAATAAGTCTCCAGGCACACTGCCCACATTTGGGATTCAGAATCCACTGATAGACATTACTCTTCATCAACTCCCCAAAGTTCTTGAACCATTGTAGCATTAGCTGGAAGTGCAGGATTTTCATAATCCTCTTCATCAGCTTTCCAAAGGTCTAGGCCTCCAAATAAGTCTCCAGACACACTGTCCACATTTGGGATTCAGACTCCATAAATAGACAGGTCACTCAAGAAGATGGCTCACATCTGGGATTCAGACTCCACAAATAGACATTCCTCTTCATCAACTCCCCAAAGTTTATGAACCATTGTAAGATTAGTTGGAAGTGCAGGATTTTCATAATCCTCTTCATCAGCTTCCCAAAGGTCTATAGCCTTCAAATAAGTCTCCAGACACACTACCAACATTTGGGATTCAGATTCCATGGATAGATAGGTCCCTCAAGAAGATGGATTTGATACCAATTGTTGTTATTTTTTTTTAAGAGAAAAAAGGAAGAACAAAAGGAATGAATGAAAATTCAAATCCTTAATTAATCAACAAATTTACAGCAACTTATATAGAAAAACTAAAGATAAAATCACTAAAATTAAGATCCTACAAATATAGAGAACCGCATTCAAATAACTAAGATCATGAGAGCAAATCATGCTATGATCATAATTAATCAAAATCTAATTTTTCTAAATAAAGAATTAAATAATATAAAATCTTTAACCCAACAAACTCAACTATGACAGATTACACTGAGGAACACAGCAGCATCACACTGAGGAGCAACACAACATCACACTAAGAAGCAGTACAACACTCTAAGAAGTAGTACAACACTAGGACCAGCAGCTTTGCACGTGTCTCTTGGGTTGACAGATTCAAAACACATCTTTCCAACATATTATACTATCAATCATTACATTACTAAATATTATATATATCATAATGAAAACAAAATATATGCAAACTCACCAAACATCATCAATGACTGATTCACATATATTGGTAGACTTTGCTGGGTAGTTTTTGTCATTTATCTTTTTTCTCTAGATAGCAATGTCTCCATTCTCATATTTTTTTCTCCCAGCAAAGGCTTTTAGCAAGTTCTTCAATCTTTCTTTGTTCATCCTGGAGATCCTTCTTAAATCTCTTCCAGGTTTGATAGTAGGTCTTCCAATGTATTAGAGGGCCGGACAGGATCCAGTATCCTCCAGATCTAAGTACTCAATCAACTTCCATTAGATATATTCCACCTGCATATAGAAGTGAAATAAAATTGTAAAACTTCCACCAAACAAATAGGGATTTAATCCATAGGATCAATTTAGAAATAAGTCAAGCAAAGGAACTCAAAAATTTAACATAAGATTATCTAGTCATGTAAACACAAGAAATTTGTTCGGAATATTTGTTACATAGTATCAGACTTATGTAATAACGACAAGGAAAAAAAAGAGAAAAAAGTCACATATATGAGTAATTTTAGAGTTACTTGCAATAATACAAAAAATAAAATTAATAAATAAAATACATCCACTCAAAATGAAAAGGATGCCATTCAGAAAAAGAAATAAATGTATTGCACTACCTTGATGCCAAATCAACTTATATTGCTAGTTTATGATGACATGGTATTGACATGACAAACACTTTCAATAATGAAAACTTTACATAATTGGATAAATTATCTAGGCTAAAATTATATATCCTATACTCATTAGTCAAACACCAGCTGCAAGTGTATGGAATGGCTTCAGGGTCTATATATGAGTATTGATTTATGAAGTTAATTGCTTTTATTTTAAGGTAACTCTGTGCTTTTCATGAATATTTTATATATGTAACATGCACCTTGCTGCTGTGAATATGAAATCCCAATGTAATCGGAACTTTAAATTGTCAGTCAGGATCATCTATATTAGTATAATGAATTGTTTAGTCATGAATCATGTGTCTGCAAAAAGGATTGTTATTCTCATAAACAATCAGATGGTAGGAAAGTTTAATATGCAATTTTCAATTTATTTAAAAAAATAAAAGAAAAAACTTAAGCTTATATTACATTGCAATGCATCAAAAGAAAAAAAAATTCACATCATTTATGCAAGAAATAGAACTCCTTACTATTGGTTGTCCATGGAATTAGACATCGAGAGCACTGAGCCATATCAAAAGCTCTAAATGGGTATGGAAGATGAATTGATACTAGAACACCAATAACAGCAAGTACTCCCCGTTCCAAAGCAAATTGCATTTGTGCCTAATGATTGTCCCTTGGTGCAAAGGATTGGGACATAGTCAATGCATTTCTTTTCATAAGGTATGCACCTAAGCTTGCTTCCTGAAAAAGAAAAGCATTGGCTTTATTAATTCAACAATTATAACTAAATAAAGCCAACCACCAAGCTGGAATAAGAAAGTTCCTTGGATTAAGAGTAGAAGGGGAAGAAGAAGAAAAGAAAATTTATATTATAACCATTGGTGAAATAAAGAATGCAATCCTTGTCAAGTTTGTCATGTAATTCCTACAAAAATAAAATCCAATAAAAAATGGATTCCCATCATTCTAGTAACAACCAAAAGTCATATTCCATCAATTGGAAAATGAATAATTACCACGCTGTAGACTAATGCGTAATGAAACAGGAGAGAAGAAACACAGGATGTAATCCAATAAGATCAATAAAATAGAGCGTAAGGACAAGATTGAGAGCATGACTATGCATCAACACCTCTGAATGACATACTTTAAACAATAGAGAAGTATTGGTCAATCTAGTTAAGTTCTATTGTTAAAAATAGAGGGAAGGAAGAGCCAAAGAAAGGAATGAAATACTCACATCTTTAACTAATCAATAAAATTATATCAACTTATATAGAAAAACTAAATACCAAATCATTAATATTGAGGTCCTGAAATTATGGGGAATCAAATCAAATTACTAAGATTATGGAGCTACAAATCATGTCATGATCACAATTAATCAAAATCTAATCTCTCTAAATAAGGTATTAAATAACATAAAATCTTCAACCCAATAAATTTATCTATGACATATTTCACTGAGGAACAACACAACATCACATTAAGGAGCAGCATAGCACCAGCAACTTTGCACGTGTCTTTTGGTTAACAGATCCAGAACACATCTTTCTAACACTCCTCCTTGTTTTGGGAGCTGGAAACATGAAAACACTTCTTTCCAACACTCCTCCTCGTTTGAGGTCTTGGAATACGAAGCTTAACTTTTGACTTTCTTGTCCTCTTCTTTTTGTAAACCTTCAATTTAACTATTATAGGGTTAGCTAGAAGTGCAGAAATTTTATAATATGTCTCTAGGCACACTGACCACATCTGGGATTCAGACACTATAGATAGACATTCTTTTTCATCAACTCCCTAAAGTTCTTGAACCATTGTAGGATTAGTTGGAAGTGCATGATTTTCATAATCTTTATCATTAGCTGTCCAAAGGTCTAGGGCCTCTAAATAAGCCTCTAGGCACACTGCTCACATTTGGGATTCAAACTCCATAGATAGACAGGTCTCTCAAGAAGATGGCTCTGATACCAATTGTTGCTATTTTGTTTTAAGAGAAAAAAGGAAGAACAAAAGGAATGAATGAAAAACTCAAATCCTTAACTAATCAACAAAATTACATCAACTTATACAGAAAAACTAAAGACCAAATCACTAAGATTAAGGTCCTGAAATTATGGAGAATCAAATCAAATTACTAAGATCATGGAGCTACAAATCATGTCATGATTACAATTAATCAAAATCTAATCTCTTTACATAAGGAATTAAATAACATAAAATTTTCAACTCAACAAATTTGTCTGTGACAGATTTCACTGAGGAGCACAGCAGCATCACATTGAGGAGCAGCACACCATCACACTGAGGAGCAGCACAGCATCACACTGAGAGCACCAGTAGCTTTGCACGTGTCCCTTGGTTGACAGATCCATAACACATCTTTCTAATAAGTTCTAAGCATTTGAAGCTTCAGAAATCAAATCATTTCTTTATAAATATATCAAATGCTAAAAGACCAATGCTATCGAATATTACTACATAGTCACGGCCTTTTGGCCATGGAAAAGGGGTCTTTTGCCCTTTTAGTACTGGAATAAGACAATGCAGTTTTTCTTCTTTTGGGGGACAATGTCTTTCTCTATATATCATATTCTCCCGTGGGAATCTCATTGTTCAGTCTCTTTCTTGGCACAAAGTATAATCAGTATATTTAACATCACATGGCTTGAATACTACAACTTTTGTCTTAGATGATTCTTTGATCTCAACAATCTTGTGCTAGGGTTCGAAGTTCATATCAGTAAAAATATTGCAATTGCTTGTTTTGTCACCTCAAAAGCTACGATGTCCCTTTTTCCAAAACTACTCCTCTGTCGTGCTCCCAAGACATAAAAGAAACTGTTGGAGAGATTTATGCGGAATTAACTGACTCTCTCCTCCCAGGATCTAAAACACACATCTTAAAACACAAAAACAAGTTTAATTAATTTAAGGATGAAGAAGGAAACTTGATTTGGCTGATTTTATAGTCACAGGAACGATCCGAGGCAATTTGCACCAAGATATTCTCTCGTTTCCTAACTCAGAATGATGAATTTCTGATTTCCCTTATCATTTTCTTATCCTCTATTTAGCTTTATATAAAGGTGAGATAATTACATGATTTAGCAATAAGAGAGACTTAACCCACATATATATATAATAAACATGGACTATCCATCATACTCATATTATTATCCGGCCTATATTAATTTATTCATACTAAATTAATAAATGAAGTCTTGTCTAGATAAAAAATTCATTAGATTCTTAAGGCCTTTTATTTCTAATATATGTTTATGTCTCAATTAATAAAGCCCACAACCAATTAGATATTAAAAATATTTAACATTCTCCCACTTGAGCTAATTAATTGAAAATTTATTACAAAAGACTTTTTTCTACTCTGTTCAATAGAACCATTGGCAAAGGATCATGACGAAAGCCATATTATTCAAGAACATGGCACCTTCCATAGTCACATATACCAATAATCCTACCAATCATGAGCACAATGTGGTGATGTGGCAAAATTAGTCAACACAAACTTTATGATCAAAATTTTATGTGTTGATTTTCTTATTAGTCAATAATTTCTTATCCTTATGCAAAACAAGTATGCGTAAGAAGTTCTTTATGACTTCAAATGAAGTATATATATATGTCTTAAAAACTTTATATCTTGAGATACTTTATATATCACATGACATACAACCAAGGCTTTAGACTTTAATTACCCCAGCCTTTACTTAAGATGACACTTATCTTAAGACTTTAAAACTATCAGATTTGATAAATAGATAGCTCATAATATCTTCCAATGAAGATATAACTTTAAAATATTTTCTCAATAAAAATATAGCTTTACATATTTTTTCCATAAAAATACAACATCAAATATTTTCCAATGAAAATATACAACCGTTTTGATGATTATCAATTTCATAATGTACATTATACCAATGCATAAAGTACATAGTAAAATACATAGAGCAATATGAAAGTCTCCCACTAATCCAAGGTATCAAAAGACGATTTTAGACTCATACTAATGACATATTTCTGATAAACATTGGGTTGAAGTCCCTTGGTAAACGGATGAGCTATCAAATCATCCATACTGATATGCTCTACAATAACGTCACTCTTCTTTACTAGCTCTTTTAATGTCAAATATTTGACCTCTATATGCTTAGATCTTGTGATATTTTTGTTATTTTTCGCAAACAATACAGTCGACAAATTATCACAATATAACTTTATAGGCTTGCCAATTGAATCAATAATTAACATTTCTACAATGAAATTTCATAGCCAAATAGCCTAAATGGCTGTACCATAATATGCTACAAATCTGCTTGCATCGTGGAAGACGAAACTAATGATTGTTTAACACTTTTTCAAGACATAGCCCCACCAGTCAGCATAAAAACATATCCTAATATGGATTTTTTGTCATCTGAGCAACTAGCAAAATCTGAATCCGTATAGCCAGTTAGCTCAAGATTTTCAATTTTTATGTATGTCAAGATGTAACCTTTAGTTTCCTTAAGGTATCTCAAAACTCTTTTAAACACAGTCCAATGGTTCATTTCAAGATTATATTAATATCTACCTAGAATACCAACTGCAAATGTAATGTATGGTCTAATGTAGGCTTGAGCATACATCAAACTTCCTACTACATTAGCATATGGCACTGCTTTTATTGATTATCTCTCAATCTCATTCTTGGGAGACTGTGTCAGGTTCAATTTATTACCTTGAGCAATTGGCACATCCTAAGACTTACAATCCTGCATATTGAATCTCTTCAATATCCACTCAATGTATGCTATTTGAGAGAGATCTAAAAGGTTTTGAGATATTTTCCTATGGATTTCAATCCCAAGAACAAAAAATGTTTCTCCAAGATCTTTAATATCAAAAAGTTTAGACAACAACTGTTTTACTACATACAGTGTTCCTAATGGAAGCAAAATATCATCTACATACAACAATAAAAAGATATATTTGCTTCCACTGATCTTGAGATATATACATCTATTAACTTTACATATACATTCCCTTTTTTACTATAATTATTTTATAATGACTTTATCAATTGATAAAATAATTTGATTTATTTATGTGTAAATGGATATTTTAGAACTAGCATAAATGCAATGGATCCTATCCGCGTGTAAAGTATAATAATATTAAAATGTGCTGGTTATTTTTATTTTTTTTATAATTTAGTTACATTATAATTTTAAAAATATTTATTAAAATAAAAATAACTAACATTTATCCTAATAAAATATGTAAATGTGAATTTTTTTTTTTTTTTAAAAGTGAGAGTGAAAGTGAGGTGTCTGTTGCCGTCACCTACACTCAACAAAATCTGAAATTAATGAGGTAAGTGAGAATTTTTTAGGTAGATTTGTTTCAATATGTCATTTATCATTTATAAGTATTCGTAGATTGATCAAATCACAAAATAATATATAAATATGTTATATTTATCATCCACTAATAAGAATAAAATAATTAAATGTACTATATAATTGAATAAATTTATAAATAATATAATAAACTAAATTTATAAAAAAAATTTCTCGAAATAAGTGTGATCTTTATGCACAAAGTAAATATTATTCTAACTCAATAAAGAGTTCGTTAACTCACATCTGTTAATGGGTTATAATTGAGATAATTATAGACAACCAAGACCATAAGAAACAAGAAGAGTAGCACCGACTATTGGAATATATTTAAGGGTCAATTTCGTATTTTAAGTCTTACAAATTGAAATTTAGAAATATTATTATACAAAAATTACTATTTACTATATGATGTTTGATATATTAAATATAAGATTTACTCAATTTGTTTTATTTTTATTAAATTATGTAATATTTCTGTTAAATTTTAAAATATTTACCATTAGTTAAAAAAAATATTTTTTTATACAATGTCAGTACAATATGTCAAATTTTAGAAGATAAAAAGAAATTTTATGCTTATCATTTCACCACAATCAAATGTATTTTATTAATAAAAATTTAATGAGAAGATATATTAATAAAATATAATACAATATGTAATTTTTCCTATTATTATCTATTAAAGATGAGTTGAAAGACAATCGGTTACATTTACAGAGTAATGGTACAATAGGAATGCTATGTGCACTTTTTTAAATATTTTTCGACAGTTATGATTGGTTGTTAACTGGAGATATTGTTAAAAATATTTTTTTTTCTTTTCTTATTCACTCGTTACTAATCAATAAAAAAAATGAGTGTTGAAAATTTTTTTATTTTTTTTCTAGACACTAATTTTCATTAAGCAATGAAAAGTTAATTTTGGTTATTTTAGGCATGAAATAATTCAATTACACGTTTTTTTTATTAAATTTTTTATAAAATAAGTGGTTATTTCATATAGATTTAAATTTTTTTTTGTATATTTTGTTTTTTATGATTTTGTTATCTTATTGCAGTATTTGGTTTTCGTCGGCTAGTTAAGAATTTTTATTTTTTATCGTTTTGTTGCAGCGTTTTATTTTTTGTGGACAATTAAGTTGGTCAAAACATATTTGATCCGATATAGATAACAAATCAGATTATAGTTATTAATATGTTTACAATTGAAATCATATGTATTCTAATCACTATAATATTATCAAAATTGTACGAATTGAGCAGATTTATTATGAGTTAGTGTGAATTTTTTCACTATTTCATTCTTTATAGATTTTAATATATTAGTATTTGTATTTTTATCAGTATATTATTAATTTGAATCGATAAAACTATTTTCCTTTAAAAAAACCAAAAATATACGTAGCATTTGAATAAACAAGCTCTGATTCAAGGAAAACAAGGGTTGACCTGCCATTTCAAAAAAAAAAAACGAAGAATAAAAGAACTACCAAACTATTAAACTACGTCGTTTTTTGAGGGTAATAAGATCTTGACAAAAACTGATCTGCGGCTTTACTTTCTTTTCTATTTCTCCTCTCTCTGTACTCTGCGTTTTATATAGGCAGATGCAATATTAAGGGGTAAAATTTGCATATTAAATTAATATCAAAAATTTTTCTTTCATATTGCTGCCGATTTTTAAAATTAGTTGTAAATTATAATACTAAAAACTATTTTGAATAGTGGATATCAGATTTATTAATATAGATTTTAATACTAATTTTATACAAAATTAAAAATTTTAACTTCAACATTTTGCCCCGGTATTAAGTCAGTTTTTCTGTTTCTGTCCTATTAAGTTCACACTTTTTTTTTTTTTCAATGTCAAAAGAATTTTAGGAAACAAAGTTTGAGATTTGGATTCTGAAGGCAGTCTGATTTTCTCGCTGAGTTGAAACAAATGGACGAACACCAAAAATCTCTCATTCTTAACTCTTCCTCTCGCTACCCACCTCCTGAA
>CATIWF010046540.1:0-69092 GCA_949630135.1 Balakata baccata
GAAAGCTTTATATATATATATAACTAGTGTACTCTGTTACGCTTCAAATATGTCATTATACATGCCATTTAGCCTCGAGAATGCATTAGCCTCGTACGAACGGTTGTGAATAAGAACTAATAAGTCTTAGCAAATGATGCCCATCATCAAATTAAAATTATGAAGAATTCAAATTCGAATTTTCAATTGGAAATTTTCGTAAAAAGAAAAAAAAAACTTGTGAATAAGATGTTTGCATGCAGAACATATTATTTAGCAAAACGATGAAGAATTTGCAAGAACGAGGAGTAAAGCACACAATTAGGAGACGAACAAATATGTCACTGACACGCAATTTTTCATACAGAAAAAAAATATAAAAAGGAAAATAAATTTAATTTTTTTATTTCCTTTATATTATTTGTTAATTTTTTCCCTAAGAGAAAAAAATATAAAAAGAAATATTTTATTTTATTTGCAAAAAAAATAAATAAAAATTATTTTTATTCCTTTACAAACAGAATAAAAATATTTTTTATTTGATTTTTTTTTTCCCTCGTATTTTTCTCCCTCCACACACAGGCTGAAGGGGAAATGTCCTAAAATTTCAAACAAAGACCTGCAGAATTATATAGTACAGTGAGTTAACCCTAACCGTTGGATGTGAAATAAAAAGTAGATGTTTGAATTAGATAGGACGGTCAGAAAGTAAGTAGGCCCCACTCCGGATTTGACAAGGATATCACAGTAAAGATATCGCTGTGTACGTACGTGATAGAGTCTAGGTAGCATCTCAACACTTATTTACACGCGCATAATTATGCTGTCAATCAGAGAAATAACAAACAAAATTACAACTTTCAAAAAAACAAAAACAAGAAAATTACAACCGTAAAAACGATTAGATCGATAAACATTTTGTTTAATACTGGCACTAGAAGATTTATTTATTTGAATTAAGGTGAGTTTTAGGTTAAAATTATAAATTTTAAAAATTTTTAATTTTATTAAAATATATAATTAAATATTGTATGACATAAAAATATATTTTTCATGTTAATGTTAAATATTTATTTATAATTTTTAATAAAATGTATTTTGTAATATTTATGATAAAATCTATTTTACCAATATCATTCCATGATTTTTAAGAATAAAATAAAAAATAAAAGAATTAAGACAAATTTTGTATTACCGAGTTCACTAAAGTGCAAACTAAGCAAAATGACCAAAAATTTTAGTTGCGTTGATAAAACTTATTTTGCTAGTTCCAAATGTATGATAACAAATATCTCCTTTTAGTAAATTTATAAGTTACTAATACTTTAGAAATTTTTTCTTAATATTTTTTTCAATACTCATACCATACGAAAAAAATAAAAATTTTTGAAATAAAACAAACTTTTGCTCGAGAGAAAATGAAAAACCAGAAGAAGGAGAAAAAATGAATAAGAAGAAGATGATTAACTTTTGTTTTTAAAGAAGAGAAGGAGATTAAGAAGAAAAATATTGCAGGGAGGCCAAATTTCCACCCCATGAGGTTTGCAGTCAGATGAAATATTGACTTTTTTAAAAATTTTAATTTATAATGTAATGTAATAATTATATATCTCATTATCTAACTATTATTATTAATTATATAAGTAATTTTTTTTTATAATTACGTAATAATTACTTTAATGTACCACTATAATTAATTTAATTAATAATTTAATTAAATTATTATAATTTTAATTAATATTTTAATTAAAATTATAAATAGGAGATATATTCAAAAATATAAATGATTATTTCTAATTTAATTCTTAATTAAATTACTCTCCAAATCTTTATATGGATTAAACTAATAATGTATTTTGGGTGTGATTTATAAGGTCAATAATTTTATCGGAACAGAAATATAATATTAATTCCTTAATATTATATTAGACATAATTTCTGAATTACTCGTATACTTGGATATATTAAATATCATTCCGGAATTATCCTTTTAATTACCAATAAATTACTAATAGAATCACAGATATTAATTTGACCTCTAAATCATAATATTAAGTTCTCTCGTTATGATCTCGATATTGATTAATGTCACAGTATGTCAAACTTTATTAGTCAATATTTTAATGAGTGATAATTTACGTTTTGATTAAAATAAGACTTATCATTATTTATCTAATTAATAATTCAATATTACATTAAATAAGTCATATTTTTCATGACTAGAAATTTATTTTATCAGAACCAAAATATCAACTTCATTAGGATCTTGCCTTGGTGCTACAGGGTAACGAGTCCTACTATTGGTAATCTCATTACATGATTAACTGTGGTGACTACGAGCCGAATTATCAAGCACGGATAGTCCGGTACAAGGCAAGAGCACCTCCACAGCTACATATAAAAGGACAATATTGACACCTCAAGTCAAAGGACTTCGAGTCATATAAGACTCATATATTACGACCAAGATAATAACTGTTGACATCTAATACTATCTGTGCAGTTATTATCAGATGTTACTGTTCGGAACCCTTAACTTTTTAAGAACTCACTAGTTTATTTAGATATCATTATATTATGAAAAATAAGATTTCTCCTCGAAATAAACCATACGATAACCTAAAAATTTAATAAATACACAATTCATTATCCTATACGGTTATGAACATTTTAAAATTTTCTTACTAGAGATATTTATCTCATTATTATCAACAACTTGTAAATAATCAAAGGACCGTATATTTCATAGTATATTTAACTACTGCATTCATAATATAATCAACAACTTGAATATTTATTTATTATGAATGTGAAAGATACACGTGTCTATTGTGATATAATAATTAATATATAAAAATAGTGAATGCACTAAGATATACACACCACTAATAACATTTAAACGGTTCATTAATTTATAATTTTAACTATTAATTAAATATTTTATAATGTCAGATGTTTCATTTGAATTTGATAGACTCTAAATTGATTTTAATATTTTTTTTCATTATATTTAAATCTCCCACTAAGTGAAACAATGAGTACATTCAAGCCCTCGGCTATTTTAATAGTTACCAAACAAAGAGGATATATTGTCAATTTTTTAGAAAAATTATTTTATATGTCAAAATTAAAATATTGGATGGATTTTCAATAATTTATTCTGCTCTATCGTGCTTTCTACAAATATTTTTGCTACATATGATAATTTATACTTTTTAAGTATTAGTTTTTTAATTTGTAAATTAATTGATTAATTAATATAATATTATTATATGACATAAATATAGGAGCGTGATGTCAAATCAAATTAATTGAATTCTAAATAAAAAAATTCGAAAGTTAATTATAATAAAAAAAATAAATATAAGGAGCAATTATACAATAAAAATAATTACAAAACGTAAATATAACACAATGTGATAAATAATACAAAAAATTACGTATATTAAATTAAAAATTTATAAATCGATTAAGTTATAATTTGTCATATATATAAATTTACTACTGCTTTACTTTATTATATGTTAAAGTTGGTTTATTATTTTCTTTTTCAATTTCGTCTGTAATATATATATTTCTTCTTATTTACATTAATATATTATTATATCTTGCAACAATCTATAAATAAAATAATTAAACTACACTGCTTAAAAATGTTAATTCTGATTATTACTAGTTGGAAGTGCAAATTAGGTTTATAATCTTTTTTTTCGATGACAATTTGAAAGCTAGCACTTCAAATTAATATCTCACAAAATCTTAAATTCTTATATTCAGTCAATAATCTCTTCCATGTTTTATCGATATATAATTTACCTAGGCATGTTACAATATTCTTGGTGGCTTAGTCAAATTCAATGGAGTTTACTTCTATATATGGATTAGTTAAAGGTAGGCCGTTAAAGTCAGTACCAATAAATATAATTAAGTGGATCGATATATAACTTTGTTTGACCTCAAAATAAAATATGAATAATAATGAAATATGTTTTTGGTTTATAAATTCAATTATCAAAATGTATTTTTGTTTAAAATGATAATACAGTTAATAATAAGTATTTTATTAGGGTTTAGGGTTGATGGATATTTTTTATTTAAAATGATAATACTACATATTTTGGTTTAAATTTTGTGTTAATTGCTAGTGATATTATTATTCAGTTATTAGATAAATATTTTAATAAATTAAGTTAAATTCACTACTTACCATATTTAAATTAATTAAGAAAGTTTTAGATTTGGTTAATTTATTATAAGTGCAATTATTTATTTAAGAGTGAAATAATTAATTTTGATATTTGTTAATCAATTAAATTATTAATTATTTATATTTATTATTTAATGAAAAACTAAACTAAAATAATTTTTTTCATGTCATAAAAAATGTTTTTTTTATCACAAAATGATAACAAATAATTAATTAAACAACAAATATAATAATTAATAATTGCACTTATAATAGATTAATCAATTTTAAAACTTTCTTAAATAATTTTAAAATAGTAAATAATTAAGTCATCTATTTATTAAAATATTTATCAAATCAATAAATAATAATATCACTAACGATTGACATAGGATTTAAAAAAAATTATGCTAATATTTAGTTTTTGATGGTCACATAATTGATGAAATTTTAATAAATTTTATGTGTTATAAATACAGAACCTATCCCTCTAAACGGCGGATTCTTTGCAATTGTAAGTTCCCATTTGGATTGAAATTTTTATGAACGAATTTGATCAAGTGTAAATATTTTTTTTCAAAAAAAAAAAAATATTTTGTCAAATTTGTGAATTTTTATAATAAATCCCCAAAAATAGGGAAGAAAATTGGGATTCATGAGCAAATTGCCAAAAATATCCCAACGCAAATAAAATAATTACACAATGTAGTTACCATGTGATTAAATTGCTACAATAAAGGACATACAAAAACGACAAAGTAAATTTAATATTTAATTTTCTTTTTTATTTTCCAAAGAAAATCATTGTGGACAAAAGTATTTTGAGGGTCTCACCAAAATTATGCCCCTATGGTCCACACCAATTTTGAGAGCAACTTGGTACACCCATTTTTTGGTTGAAAACAACTATTCAACCTCTACTTTCCTTTTTTTTTTGGGTTTAGCTCCTCTCTAGTCTCCCATAGTCCCATGCCCCCTTTTCTAACTCATTATTTTTTGTTCCATCATTTTTCTTACAACAAAATACATCAATTATTTAAATATCATTTCCAAATATATTCATTTTAAACAAAAATATTGACATGTGATATGCCAAAAAAAATTATTTACTCACAAAATTCATATATTTATTTATAAAACGAGTCAATAATATATTATCATATAAGAATTTTATTATTTATAAATTGAAAAAAGCTAAATTATAAAAAAATTCTGAATTTTGCAATTTATCATGCTTATAGTTAAATTTTAAAAAAATTTAATGTAATTATATGTATTTTGCAATTTATCACGGTTATAGCTAATTTTTTAAAAAATTTAATGCAATTATATGTAATTCTGTTTTGTAACAAATATTTTTTTGGGTTGACCGCACTTCACTCCGAGCCTATGTAGTGATAATTTAAAAAAATATTAAAAATATAAAATAATAACGTAAAAAATACTGTATAACTTATATGAAAAAAAATTGTCACATAAGTATATAAACAAAAACGGTACCATTTTGCACATCAAATTACTTCTCATATCCAAACTAAAACGACACCATTTGACTAAGAGAGAGATAAATGATGTTATAACGGAATATATTTTGAAAAAGTGACGATTTTGATAAGAAGATTCATAAATCTATTTCAACAAATATGGTTTTCAAAAAGATACCATTTTGGTTTTTTTTCACATCAATTTCACTGAATTGTCCACGCTATTATTTTATATTTTTAATATTTTTCCATATCATTGCTACATAGATTCGAAGTGAGGTATAATCTATCCGAGATAAAATTTATTACAAAACTTAAAATACATATAATTAAATTCAAATTTTTAAAGAATTGATCATTACTGTGATAAAGTGTAAAGTTCATGATTTTTTTTATATAATTTAGCCATTACATTTTTTTTGAACTTTACAAAATATCACAATTATATCGGATTTTAAAAAATTATATTTAAATTATATAAATTTTTATTTTTGAAACAAATATAATTTTAGTAGCGCGGAACCAGTCTCAGAACCTAATCGGTAGAAATGACTAGCATAAATGTGGATTAAATATATTGACTGGATAAAATATATTCAATTATAATAAGATAATTAGACTAAAACGTTTGCTATTTAATCCAGTCAGCATATTTGATCCATATCAATGCCAAATATTTCATTCGGTCAATTCACGTAAGTACCGATTAATTTTAGAAATTGATTTCGAATGAAAATATGCATAATTTAAATTGAATTTTCAAAAGATTGGATATAATCTTAAAAATTCAATATTTTTTTTAATTTTCCTTTATAAATATCAAAATAAATCTATTATAAAATTATTTCTATATAATAATTTATTATTAACATGGAAAAGAAATTGAACTAGAAGAAGCAGCAAAGGAACTTGAAAAATCAACCTGCAATCGCAGTTTTGCAAAGGGACAATCAACCAAAGAATGCCAAACATATTCAATATCTGATCTGCATAAAACACAAGTAAACTTCACAAGAATACCCTGGTTTCAAAGCTTGATTCGGGTGGGCCGGCAAGCAATCTCTACAAGCACGCCAGAGGAGAAACACCAGATTTAAGGTGGAATGTCAAACCTCCATAACTTGAATCAATTACCTGCGGGAACTCTGAAATGTTGGTCTCTACCTAAAGCTTCCATTGCTACTCTATAACCATAACAAACCATCATTTCAGAAATGTCAAAGCCGTCGATCTCCCCGTGTCGTAGCCGTAGTGGGATGCTGGAAATTGCTGCAACATCCCTAGGATTGAACACTTCATTCGGAGTCCCCGTGATGATTTTTTTCCAACATAACCGAGGTTGGTATCTTGTAGTTATCTGCAACACTTAACCGATAAGAGTCGGCCCAAACCTTGATCCTTCTCCCATCATCACCCACCTTCCATCTACACCCTCTTTCAAACAGAACTCAAGAAGCTAAAATGCTCTTTACTAAGTATGTGTTAACCTAATTGAAATGCATGGGTGCGGTTATTAATTCATACTCTCTAATTTTTAATAAAAAAAATAACTGAAATTATTAATGAAATGAATTTTATTTGGAAATTATTATTACTATTACTTGAACTTATTTAAAAAATTGATAAAATCAAGTATTTAAATATTATATGACAGAGTGAATAATAATAATAAATAAATTATAAAAAAGGCGAATTACATATTAAAAATTCTTTAATTTTTTAACTTATGGAATTGAATTCTTAAATAATTATTATATTTTGCATCAAATCAACAAATTAAATATCAATAATGCAGACAAAGAATTTGAGTTATAGCTTATGTTAGACAATATAGATGTTCTTTTAGGCAATTAACTATGTATGTTATATTATTTTCTGTTTTTTTAATGTTTTCATACATATAATATTTTTTATAATAGATAAAAGTCAAGTTTAGATTTCAGACACCCACTCTTTCAATAAACAGTTTATATCCTTTAATTTTATTTTTATTTTTTAATAAAACATACTGTAAATATACTAATTATTCAAATTAAAGCTCTTTAAATTAGCCAATACATTAAAAATTTTATTGTCTCTCGAGACTTTTTATCACTATCTAATAATAGTGATAGAAATTTAATAATTTTTATGGTGAATATTATTATCTAATAATATTAAAAAGAATAATAGTCTAATATGAAAAAATTTCATGATCTCATAAATGTATGTTATAAAAACATAAAATGTCGATTTACTTGTCTTTACGAATTGTTAGTTATAAGATTTTGTTCAGAAATAAAAAATAAAAAAAAATAAAAAAATAAAAAGAAAGAAAAATCTCATGGTAATATCAATGAAAAACCAGTTACCGGCCAAACCGGTAGCCATTTTGGATATTAACGTGAGAGAAAAAAAAAATGGTTTATATATTCGTCCATTGCCTCTTCCCCCTCCTTAAAAAATCGCCTCTGAAATTTTCCCTCACACTCACACGTCCCATCTCTCTCTCCATCTTCTGCTACTTCTCTCTCCCTCTCCCTAATCAAAATTAATTACCTACCCAGCGATGATTTCATTCTCCGCCCCTTTTCTACTAATGCAACTTTCTCACCTTCTGTAGTACGCCGTTGTTTCTTTCTCCGGCTGTCGGAAACTTCCTCCGGCGGTTCTTTTGAGAGAACTAGCTTCTGTTGTACTTTCTGTTTAGGTTTTTTCTACTCTGTATTCGTTTTGCTTATGTGCTTCGGTTTTTTGTTTTGTTTAATAATACTTGATCCGATCGGTCTCCGGCGTTGGATTTTTTCTTCACCTTACGCAACGCTGAATTAATTCATACTTGTGGTTATTTCAGCTAATTTTTTTAGTTTTAAAGAAAAAAATTGAGCTAAATTTGGCTGGGTGAGGGTAGAAGAAAGGAACAGTACATTTTTGGGTATTTTTAATAGAGGATAATTTGTGAGTGTTACTATGTTGGATCTTAATCTGAATGTGGAATCAGCCGAGTCGACTCAGAACTCGGACTCTGTGGGTTGGATGGAGAGGTATCAGTACCAGCAGCAATATCATTACCCGGAAGGATCGGGGACGTCCAATTCATCAATCGTTAATGCAGACGCGTCTAGCAACGATGATTCGTGCTCAACTCGGGCCTACATAGTTGATGGTAGTAATACTAGTAATATATACACCTTCAACTTCGATATACTGAAAGTGGGCGATGGTGGAAATGAGATCGAAGACGACGCCGCTGTGACTAAGGAGCTTTTCCCCGTCAGCAACGGCAAAGGAATTGGTGGGGATTATGGCAATGGTGTTGGCCAAGCTGGGCAAGGCTCCATGGGGAATCGGATCGATCCTTCCTTTGAGAGGCAGCAAGAGATTGGTGACGGAGAGGTGCGGGTGATGCAGCCTCCGCCACAGCAGGTTAAGAAAAGCCGGAGAGGACCAAGGTCCAGGAGCTCGCAATACAGAGGGGTCACTTTCTATAGGAGGACTGGGCGATGGGAATCTCATATATGGTACTATATTATGATTGTTTTTGCTTTTTATGGTTTTAAGTTTCTTCATTCTTTTTTTTTTCCCGTTTATTTAATGCAATTTTTGTTTCGTTGAATTTTGTTGTATGGGTTTTATTACTTGAGGTCTAATTTTGTTGAATTTGGGCGTGTTGGTTTTGTTGGACTGTGGATGCTTTGAATTATTGGCGTGTCTAGGGTCTTTATGGGATTTCCCCTCTGTAGAATTAGAACATGTTTTCTACTTAGTTTTGTTGGTAAAAATGTGTCTTTTGGAAGTAAATCTGATCTGTTTATTTTTGTTGATTTTCATATTAGTTCTTTGTTAATAATTTCATGTATTTACTATTTTGTACAGGGATTGTGGCAAACAAGTATATTTGGGTATGGATGCGATGTGGTTTGTTTCTATGGATCATAATTGAGTTTTATTACTACAGAAACAATCATAATATATTTCTGGAATCTTATTAATTGATTTTGATGCTGAATTGTTTAGGTGGATTTGACACTGCTCATGCTGCAGCAAGGTAAGAATAGTTGCGATATTGATAAATTTTTGAATCATTGTCTTCTGTTCTCTCCTTCCCCAGTCCTCGCCCATGCCATCCTTTCACCTACCGTTTGGTTTATCCTCTCAACTTTCAAATTATGTTTTCCTAACTTACGGTTTTGTATTCAGAGCATATGATCGAGCTGCTATCAAATTCAGGGGAGTTGATGCTGACATCAATTTCAGTCTCAGAGACTATGAGGATGATCTGAAACAGGTTGGATAGTAAGGACGTCTGCACGTCTGAATTTAATTGGTTCTAATGGTGGTTTAATTGGATTCTTATTTAATTCTGTTATCTAACTTTGATAAACTGGCAGATGAAGAATCTGACCAAGGAAGAATTTGTGCACATACTCCGTCGCCAGAGCACTGGTTTCTCAAGAGGGAGCTCAAAATATCGAGGGGTGACACTGCACAAATGCGGTCGATGGGAAGCAAGAATGGGACAATTCCTTGGCAAAAAGTGAGAAACCATTTTTAAGGAATTTGGATATTTATTTTAATTATTTTTATGTGGCTCTACATATATTTGATATATGAAATGCTCAAGTCAAGTGCCTCAGTGTGTATCTTGGAATTGATTTCTTATAAATTTTTAAATCAAATGGGTTTTTTCTGTTTTTTCCTTGTATGGAAGAAATACTAAAAATCCGTATTTCAAAGAAAAGATGATTGGCAATGTTGTTTTCATCGTGAAGATTACGATGCTTGCATGCAGGTATATTTATCTTGGACTGTTCGACAATGAAGTAGAAGCAGCAAGGTCCTAATGATCATGAATTACACTCTTCTGATACTCAATTTATTACCTGAATTCTCAACCTCAATAGCGTTGCATCCAACATGTGTCTCCCTTTTGATTTTCTGGAAATCAGGGCTTATGACAAGGCAGCTATCAAATGTAATGGAAGAGAGGCAGTGACCAATTTTGAACCAAGTACATATGAAGGGGAGATGATCTCTGAGGCCTGTAATGAAGGTATTAATTGATTGATTAGCCATTGGATATTCCTCAATTTATTTTCAAATCTCTGATCTGAGTTAATTTGAGTTTGTAAATGGATTTCTGCCACAGACAGCGACCACAACCTTGAACTGAACTTAGGAATATCTGCTTCTTTCGGCAATGATGCCAGGGAAAATGAGGGGCATCTGCAATTCCACTTGGGCCCTTCCGCTGTGGACAAGACTTCAAGGGTAACATTTGACTTAATAATTTGGTGGTTTATGTCAATATATGTTATATTTGGCATCAAGTTTCAGAACATTCCTTTGTTTGTATGCATTTATTAAATTTTTGTCACTGATAGCTGAATTTTGTCAGCATATGTCTAGTAAGCTATTAGCAGTTAGAATTTGGATTGAACTTAGCAGATTCCTTACTTTTTGTTAATAAGAGAGATATTCTGCCTTTTTTTATTTCAGAACGGTCAAAGGTTTATTGTTCTTTATGATGTGATTCTGCAGGAGAACTCTACAGCCCCTGTGGTGGGGGATCCATCTTTCAAAGGGTCAGTGAGGACTTCAGATCATCCAATGTTGTGGAATGGCTTATACCCTAGTTTCTTTCCTAATGAGGTATTCCTTCTGTTCTTTTCCATGCTTCTATAGACCAAATATTTACTAACTTGCCATATTTATCCATTATTGGCTGCTAAATTCCCCATGGACTTTTTTGAACTTGATATCAAATGTGTCACACTTCTTGATGCTAAATTAACTGTTTTTGCTGTCAAGCATGAAGGCTCGTACTCTGCATAAAGTAATTTGATTTCTTTTCCCATTTGTAAATTTAATACCAGCACATTAGTTTCATAAGTGTAAAATAAGCAACAACTGTTACTTTAGTGGATCATATTTAGTTGATGTTACTTCTGCAGTTCTGCTATCTGATTGCTTGAAATTTCAAGCAATTCATATTTGTAGTCGGGGAAATTTTATGAGGGTTGCTCGTCAACTAGGACTCTCTTCTAATTAAACAAAAATTTGCTATCTTAATTTTATATATTATGCTTGTAGAATATATATGTACCTTCATATTGCAACTGAGCTTGTCATGAAAATTTGCCTCTCGGATGCATATTGACCAAGGCATGAATTCTTTTAGCAGGAAAGAGGAACAGATAAGAGAATTGATTTAGGACAGGGCTTCCCAAACTGGACGTGGAAAATGCACAGTCAAGTCACTGCTACCCCTGTGACAATGTTCTCTACTGCAGCATCATCAGGATTCTCATATTCGACTACTCCTCCCTCTGCTGCCATTCTTCCATCGAAGCCTCTCAATCTAGCAGCTCACAATCTCTGTTTTACTCCACCTGCTACCATGACCACTGGTGCATCTCAATTCTATTACCCAGTGAAGCCATCACAGGCTCCACCATAATCTGTGCTCTCAGTAATGGAGGTAGGCGTAAAAAGAATAACGGCATTGGCAACCAAATTCAATTATTGTATGAAAATATTGTTTGATATTATACACTAATTCATGCACGGATACTCTTTGATAAACCGTTACTTTGCTCCATTGGGTATGTCAAAATCCAAAGTATTAATCCCATCCATATTCAGCATTTTGGCATGATTAATTTTCATATTCATATTATGTGATTTTGCTTTTCTGTTCATCTTTGGTAGTATGTTAGAGAAATTTTTAAATGGATTCAATTATCATTGTAAACTAATTCAATCACATAGTAACATATTTAATTTTTTTATTCACATTTATCGGCAATCAATAAATCTACACGCGTCACCATCTGATTTAATTAGTCTACAAATGTGAAAATTTCTCTAGTTGCAGATCAGCTTGTGTCAATATTTGATGGCCCCAGGTGTTAGATTATTATTGTACAATACCTCGTAACAATAGCAGAAATATGCTCCACTAACTACTGGCAACAATCAAAAGTGTGAAGTTTGTAGAAGTACAACTAAAACGCATGGAACATTTTGTTCTTTTATTGGTGGATTTGTACTCCATAATGCTTTATACAAGTGGGAGAGGGAACCATAATGAGAAAAAGCTGTTTCCCATATTTTCTCCAGTGATAAAATTCTTCTGCAAAAGAATAGTATTTGGCATTTGCCTCTTCCAAACTCGTGGGACTAATAATCCTTCAGATTTTAAGGCTCTTTTCACTATAAACCTTAAAAGGGTAATAAAAAAATAATAATATAAGACAACCAATTATTTGTATTTTTCAATTTTTATTATTTTGCTTAATTTGTTTTTTTATATAAATTATCTTTTATATTTTTTTTTTGGTTTATTTTGCCACTTAATATTTCAAAAATATGATATATCTGATTATCATATAATAACGTAATATATTGTAAAACTCATATGTGTATGAAATGTGTTATTTTTTTGGTATGATACGAATCATTTATTATAAAAATTTAAGTTTTTGAAGGATAAATTAGACAACCAAAAAACGAAATATAAATAAATTGGGAAAAAAAAAAAAAAACAAGTCTTAACAATGGAAAAAAAAAGGGTCACTAGGGGAAAAGTTGGATCCGAGTCAATTTGTACTTGAACGTGAGAAATGACTATATTAGATACCTGAAAGGCACGAACCAAGCGTAATGGTATATATATATATATATGACTCATTCTACTTTTGTCAAATATTTGTTACATCAACAAAAAGCTCATTTCAAGGGCATCTTGGTTTGCTTTGCTATCATCAATACTAATATACCATTTACCATATATATGTTTCAACAATTTTGATTTTGATTCCAATAATTCAAAATGAAAAAATGTATTTCGAAATTTTAATTTCGGAAAACATTTGGTTTTCAATATTTATTTATTCTTCAAATAGTTAGAGAAATGCTAGCAACACTCTCTCCAACACTTGCCTATATAATTGGTTCATACTATGAAAATTTTAATTCTGATTTTTTGACATCCTACGATAATTCCAAACCTGCTTTTCTATAGCAGTTTCATAAAAAATTCAAAAAAAAAAAAATCATTCAATTAAAATTTTTTTTTTGACACTCCGCAGCAACTCTAAACACATATAAAATAATGTACTTAACCGAGAATGGAGAAAGTATTTGTTAACTAATGAATTTTGATTTTATTTAATTAGATGATAATTAAATTCAATTATATTTTTCATAAGTAGAACTTCATACATTAAAAAAAGTAAATTTGTATCAAATTGCCAGAGCAGACCAATGAATACAATTTGATTAAGATTTGTGGATGAGTATATGAATTGATTGGTGAGGGCAAAGCCACGCAAGAGTAGAGTGACATAAAGTACAACTGTACAGTTTGATGGGCAGAACCATTTTTCTTTTCTTGACTTGTATACAAATTTATCCAATTATTTGTTCTGAAAAATCTATTCATCCCTTTAAATTTTGAAAAATTTTTATTTGACTCGTAATTTTTGGATACCTTCAATTATTTTGTAAATGCTCCGAGTCATTTTATTTTAAGTACTTATAGGATTTATTTTAATATTTAATATTTAAAAAAATATAAAATTTTTTGAGTTTAAATGTATAAAAGTTACTCAATATATTAATTTAAGGACATATTTGGTATACCTCATTTTAGAATAAGAATGAAATTTTTATTCCAAATTTGAGTTTAGTAGCTAAAATATTTGAGAATATAATTTTTACAGTATCTCGAATTTGTAGGTATTTGAAATTTTTTCATGTTTTCTTAAATAAAATATTTTATAATTCTAAAAAATGCTTTTAAAAAAATTAGATCGAACCTAAAAATAGGATTCTAAGTTCTATTATTATATAAACATTCCAAAGAGAAAAATAAAATCTCAAAACCGCAATTTAGAAATATAATTTTATTTTTAATGGATTCCTATTCTTTTAGTTTATTAAATATGCGTGTGTATATATATATATATATATATATATAATTTTTTCAAAAAACATTAAAATTATCACACTGATTAGAATAAATAGAGAATGAATCTTCGTGTTAAAACTAAAATTCCCATGATGGGCATCAGCCATTTTTGCTGACTAATGGTGGCCGGCTTTTCCCAGTAATAATCTTCCTGTAGAAGAAAACAATATATGTGATCTTAATAAATGAGCATATTATGAATTTATACTACAATTTTTATACATAAATAATAATGGTTTTAATTATACTCTATATATATCAGAGGTGTATTTATTATTTTTTAAATATTACAAATTATTAATGTTAAAAAAAATTAATAAGTGTTATAAAAAGGGAAAAAAAAAAAAACTCTAGCCTCCTTTTTTTCTTGTTTTTTTAAAAAATTTTACCAAACACCTACACTTATCATTTCATACCTACACTTATAATTTTATTTACAGAAATACATTCAATATTTTTTTTCCATTTTCACCAAATCTCTTTTCAATTTTACTGAAATCATCTTCCTATCGTAGGTAAAACTGCTTCGTCTATTCTCACTTCTCTTGCGAGCTTTGATACTGACTCTCGATCATTTCGGACAAGGATACTAAAAAAAAATTATCTGTTTGGAGGTAACTACCTAGATGATTGTGGGTCTTCAAATTCTAAACGTACCAGAATATGGTTGCAGGAAAGTATTCCATTGGAGGAGCTAGAGTTCACCGGTAATAGATTCGGGAAAGTAATGGAGTCCAGTGGTGGAAATGGTGACGATTACGGAAACAATGGAAAATTTAATTGTGATGACATCGGCAAGCACATTGATGTGAGTAAAATAGGTGATTATTATAAACAAAAGTTAAAATCAAATCCTAAAGTATCCTCAAGATATAACAAAATTATTCTCATGAAATTTTCAAAGGTATAATCGAGGTGTCCCTGAAATATACTCAAAGTATTCCCAGGAAATATATTTGAACGAATTCCTTAAAAATTCCAAAGATATATTAAACTGTTTATTTGAGAATTTGTGATGTTTTGAATTTTGATTGAATTATATTCTTTTTCTTCTTCTTCTTTAATGATGAATTCTTCTTGTTCTGGTTTTTTTTATTCTTTATTGGTGAAAAGTGAACCAAGATATGCCCAAGGTATACCAAAAATATATCAAAAATATACTGCCGAACATAATATTTTAGGTTAATTTTGAGATTTAGGTACTGTTGTAATTTTAGAAAGTTATTTTTAATAAAATTGAAAAAACTTTCAGAGGCTGTAAAAATGTATTTTTGTATATTTGGTAAGGATGCGTGATTTTTGGCAATTCTTGTTCACTTCTCTATACCTCTTCTATCAATTTATTTTTAAAATAAGTGATTTTTCCACATAGATCTAGGTTTATTTTGTTTTTCATAATTTCGTCGTCATATTGTAGCATTTAGTTTTTTGTCATCTTGTTACGGTGTTTTAATTTTGTGTTTGCAGAATTGAAGTAATTAGAATTCTAACCACTATAATATTTTCAAGGGTAAACTACTATAACCCCCTAGAATTTGATTGAATACACTAGTTGATCTTTCTATTTTTTAAAATACATTATAAAGTTCCTCATATTTGATTTAATATATTATATAGTCATTCTATTAATTTTTTCATTACATTTAAGCAAAATATCAAATTTTTCCTTTCTTTTTTTGTCTTAAAAAATAACAAAAATTTTTAATGTCATCAACTTGATACAAAAATATCAAATTTGTCATTCTTTTTATTATTGTATTTTTTAAATTAACAAAATATTAAATTTATCAAAAAATAAATAAAGATATTTTTGATATTTTTTAGTTGACTAACAAAATATTCTAGTTGACTAACAGAATGCTTCATTCAAAAGTAAAGGAGGGACCAACTAGTATAGTAAAACTAAACATGAGGAATTTCATAATGTATTTCCAAAAATAGACAACCAACTAGTATATTCAATCAAATAATCAGAGGTGTATTAATAATTTATTCTATTTTCAAATGTATAGGTATTGAACCGATTTATTATACTATTAATTTGGGTGCTATGAATTTTTTATTATTTTATTTTTGGTGATTTTTAGTAGATTTATATATGTATTTCTATCAATATATTACTAGTTTGAATGAATAAAATTATTTTTCTTGTAAAAAAAAAAAAAAAGAATAAATGTGTAGAAAATGACAGATGTTTGTTTGACAACTTTTCATTATTAACTAACCACTTGACAACTCAAAATTTATTATTAAGATTTCTTGTAGGAAATCATTAACTAACCATTTGAGTTCGGAAATAATTTCCTATTATAACAAACAACACAAACTATATTAAGTTACCACAAATTCCCAAAAATTTAGGATATTAATATTTTAAATAAAAAAAAATAATCCATTACATTTTAACATGTTTGAATATGTTAAATTTTATATTTTGATAAAATTTTACTTTAATCAGTTAAATTTCGAATGAACCTCTAATTTTTATTCTTTATTTTGTCGGATACCTGGGATCAAACTGGATTTAAAAATTTGCAATTTTACTTTTAAGAATTTTATGAATTAAAAAAATTAAATATTTTTGAATTCAAATGCATTAATTATAGAGTTGGATATCTTATCCAAACTATAGTAACATATTTTAAGACTACCAAAAAAAAAAAATTATAAACAATTTCGAGGGAAAAAAAAAAAAGCCATTTGCATCATATGAGTATCACATGGAAGATAAAAGTGTTTTTTTGATATATTATTTTCATTTTTGTTTTTCGACTTTTGCATATAAAAAATTCTTCTGTTCTGCCTTTTATCTGTACCCAAATGTGACTCTTTCTCATAATCATCCCACGAAAAAACCATCTCCTTGTCCATCTCTTTCTGCCTCATCATTTACCTTAAATCTCACTAGGGTTTTTGGACCACATTGTGGGCCCAAACTCATTTGGATTTTTTTCACTCCACCTTCTGGGTCCACTTTCTTTTGTTTTTGGGTGGATGTCTTTGTCTTGGTGCTAACTAGTAACTGGGACCCATATATATATATATATATATATATATATGAAGACTGTCCATGTATAATATATAGAGAGGGGGGGAGAGGGAGGTTTTTGGACCAATGTTGATGATGGAATTTAATATTAAATATGTGTGGCAACAAATGAGACACCCAAATAAGTAGGGCAGTTTTTAGGTTTTTGTGAAATTAAAGAATGCAACTTTGTTTTCTAGTCATAATGAATTTAAAAAAGGAAGCCTCAACCAGCCCCGTGCTGTGGATAAGGGTAAGAGTAGGAGAGATTACTGACAGTGACCTCTTTTAAGAGTTAATTCAATCCATCATCACTCAATTTTGTGTTACTCGGTGTGAAATTATTTTTAAATTTTTTCTACAAAAATTATTAAATTAATTTTTTTCTATAAAAGTCACTTCCAACGAATTTAGTTGAGTCACCAACTGGAATGCTGATATAGTCACTATCATGGCATCGGAATCTTACTATGTAAAATAACATGTTAGCTCATGAACTATATTCGACTGCCACATCAGATATTCACATGGATGAAATTAATTTCATCAACGGTCATTGAATTTATAATATAATTGTAATTCGGTCATGAAAAAAATACCAACTTTTGAGAACAATTAAGGAAAATTGAAAAATAAATTTTCTTTTTACTAAATGCAATTATGATATAAGTTCAGTGGCCGCTAACAAAATTAATATCATCCATATGGCACTGCAACGTATACATATGATGTGACACTAGAAACTAGATATGTGCTGACATGTCATTCTATATAGCAAGATTTCAATGTCACACACTGACTATGTCAGTAATCCAGCTATTGATTTCATCTATGAAAAAAAAAATTAATTTAGTGATTTTTATATAAAAAATTTATTTAAAAATTATTTTGTAACAAATAATACAAAGTTGAATAACCGTCATGAAATTAACCACTCTTTTTAAGGAGACCAAAACCTAACAATTGCATTGTTACTGCTATTTTGCAATGTGAAATTTATAAAGAATACTTACTTTTGAAATTACTTTTGAAATTTTTTTTTAATTTTTATCTACAAAACTTTCATGTTTTCATTCCAAGTTTAAGTACTTTTATTTTTATTTTTTTTTTCTAAATATTAGATTTCATGGTGTATTTAGCACATTTTTCATTTAATTAAGATATCAAATAGTCATTTTTCATATTTTAAACATGGTTAAGAATTTTATTAATTTGCGGCCACTATTTATCTTTATGCATGTATTTATTTATTTTTAATCATTATTTAATTAATTTAATGAGCAAAAATATATATAAATTTGAATTTAATTAACTTAATTATCAAAGAAAACCTTGGACAAACTTTAATTACAAAAAAAAATATGTAAACTTGTATTTAATAAACTTAATTAAAGTTATTTACTTTGGTAAATCTTGAATAGATATTTGATAATTTTTAGTTGAGAGATTAACTTGATGTTCGGTAAACCTTAAATAAATATTAAGTAAAATATTGGATAAATTTTAGGTAAAGTTTATGTAACTTCAACTTTGATAAATCTTCTTATAAATATTGGATAAATATTTGGTATAATTTGAATAAACCCTAAATAGATTTTTAATAAATTTTTTGTAACTTTAATTTTCATTAATTTTATAATAAATTTTGGATAAATTTTGGGTAAATCTTATGTAACTTCAACTTTCATTAATTTTATGGTAAATTTTAAGTAAACCTCGGGATGAATCTTAGATAAACTTTTTGTAACTTTAATTTTTATTAATTTTTTGGTAAATATTGGATAAAACTTGAGTAATTCTTGGATAAATCTTTGTAAATTTTATATAACTTCAATTTTCATTAATTTTCTTGATAACATTGGGTATAATTTGAGTAAATCTTAAATAAAACTTTGATAAATCTTGTGTAACTTCAATTTTTATTAATTTTTTTCATTGAGTAAATCTTTGATAAATTTTTTGTAAATTCAATTTTCATTAATTTTGTAATAAGCTTTGAGCAACCGTATTTTTATAAATATTTGTCTGCTTTTTTATATTTTTGAAAATTCCCTTCTGCAATAGGAATAGGAACCCATCTAAAATTTCTCGTGAGTGAGAGTTTGCCACTCTCCTCTGCTTCAAGGTTGTAGCTTTAACTCTATGCCATCTCAATGGGGACATCATGCTCTCAAATTTTCATAAATACATTATGCTTTTCCAATTTGAATTGATAGGTTCAAAATTATTCTTTGACATTATTTCCTTTGTTTCATTACATATGCTCATTTTGATTTTTTATTTTTTTTTTTTTGTTCCACTTCACATGTCCATTTCTGAAATTAAAATAGTATTTAACGCAGATTTACTCTTATTTATTGAACTTATTTTTTTTTTAGCATTCGTAAGATAACTGAAGTAAATTCTAACGAAAAATTTATAAAAATAGATCAAATCTAATCATTTTCTTAATCTGCGTAACATGAAACTAGTATATTGCTCAATTTATATCGCGATAATACAGCACTGGATACAGAATACATGTATTAAATATAAAGAGATATATATATATATAATAACCAACTTGAGTAGAATTTTCTGTGAAAAATGTCACATCAACTTCAGTAGCTTCTGACTACAGGAAATATGATTTGAATATCATATCACAACATTTTCAAAAGGATTTATACTAATTTGCAAACCATTAAAAGATTCATACCAATTTACCGTTTATGTTAAGCAAGCCGATGTATTTCAGAGATTCATTGCTATTCTAAATAAAATATTATCCAAGTCGAGTTTATATCAGCTAAGAGTTATTTTAAAGCACTCATAACAAACTCATGTCAAGTTATTTCAACAGCATACGCAGAGCAGGCAAGTTTAAAACTCATCCAAACACATTAAAGACAAAATGCAAACAGGACGCAGGTTTCAAACTTCATCTATTTTAGTTTGGAGATTAGCAATCAAAATTTACTCTTTCATATAACAAGGAGCAAAACACTCTTTGTCCGCCTGGAGGATCAACCTGCCAGTTTCAACAAATATACAGCATATCACAATACTATCTTCATACCCAGTGTCAATTATTTGCAGCTTTTCTCCACCTGCACACAAAATAAACAAGATGACTGACAAGGACATGCTTTTCACCACTTAACCTTTATTATCACCTTTGCTTAAATAGTTTACATTAAAATCACTCAATTTTAATTTTGATCACATATATGGTTGCCAAATATATGAATGAATCTAAAAAAAACTCCCTTAGTGAAACATAAATTAAGATGTGGTGACTACAATGTGATAACTGACCCAAAATTCAGTGGTAACTTTACTTAAGAGCAATCCTAAGTTCAAGTGATCGTCCAACACTCTCCACCTTATTGGTTGGTGATGAGAGAGAATCTCAATAACAGGGAGATAATATAAACGTATATTTTCCAAAATCCTCTTCTCACCAACTAAAAAAGTAATGATTGGTAGACAGTTTATTTTTCAGGTGACTGTCCCTGTCATTCCTCTCTTAGTTATATCAACTCCTAAGAAACAATTTCAGTTAATTTTGATCAGTAAAATGTGAAACAGGAAAAATAACAAAAGCAATAGAAAACCTATCATTACCTGCTGCCTTCAACATTCCAATTTTCGGGAGCTTATCCTTCATCAGTCATGAGTCAGTCCCATCATTCAGCGCAATTCCACATACTGCATACGGAACATTAAGGTTATCTGTTGACCACCAGTAGCGATACAAAATTGTCACTTCAACAGCTTCACATCTCAAATGTTCTACTATACAAATCTCCTGAACTTGACATCCGAAACTTTGAATCTTCAAATCCAGGTGTATAGAACTTGTTCAATCCCCCCAGTCTCTCATTACGGAGGAGCTCAGCCACACCAAGATTGTTTCCGCCTTGAACCTCGTTCCATCCATCCCAGTGACCATTTGACATGTGCCCATTCCTAGAATGCTGGAGAGACATTTGCATGAATGGAGATATATTGCTCATTTGTGATTGGTCCACAAACCTTGAAGAAATGCCATAAGAATCAGTAAGAGAAGAAAAGCTATCACCAATGTCAGCATATCTCAGGTTATGGTGTGGTGAGAGAGATCTTTGCATCAATAGCTGAAGTCTTGCATCATTCTCAAAGGCACTTAACTGTTGTGGGAAATTTGATCTCATGTCTAAGCCTGTATTGTTAAGCCCACCCTGAAGTCTCCCTCTGCCAACTGCTAAAATTGCAGGATCAATAAATTCAATATCCCCACTGCTACTAATATTTCCAGTTTGGGGTGCCTGATATGAATTTCTCAGCAAGGAAGAAGAGTCAAGCAAATGACTCCCTACATGGGGGCAAATAAAAGAAATGAGTATGATGCAGAATTACAAATCTTGATGAATGATACGGCAATAAATCTGACAGCTTACCGGATAGAGTGTCAAAAATCCGGTCCCCCCTCTCATGAGAAGAAAAGCATGGGGGTGGAGTTCTGTTAGGCACAGAGAATCCAGGAGGGGCTGAAATTTGAGCCCTAGAAACTGCTAGATGACAGAATAAAGCAAGTCACTAATTACAAAAGATAAATCAGTTGTTCCCATGATATCAGGACAGAATTATCCAAATCTATCTCAACAATAACTTTGATCCACAACTGAAGATAAATTTTTTTGAAGAGCACCAAAAGAACACACAGTTAAGATGTAACATAATGGAGGAAAAAATAATTAAGGCCCTATTTGGCATTGTGTTTGAGAAAAGCATTTTACAGAGAAAAAATTATTTTTAATATTTTGAGTTCTGAAAAATGCTTTTGGAGAGAAACAAATAAATACATGCTTTTACCAAAAACATGTTTGAGAAAAGCATTTTATAAAAAATTAAAAAATAGTCAATTAAATAAAAAAAAAATTATAAACTTTTTTGACACCCAACAACAATCCAAAACACCCCCTAAATCCTGATGCAATTATGCATGGAGAGATGATAAATTTGACTACACTTGGTTATTGATAGTTTTTCAAAGACGGCAACTCAACACCAGTTCGATTATATTTTCGTTTAACCATCAGTCTTGCAGTTGTTTTAGCCTAAGTATATCTTGAGCATCCATTTTTCCAAGTATCATGTTGAATTCACATTCTACTGCAGTCAAGATCCATTCATAATCAACAATAAAGCTCTCGCATTCATTATATGAGTAAGGAAGATAGACGTAGGACTGACATAACAAGATTTTGCTATGCCCACAGCAGCAATTGTTGCTAAAGAAAAAGTTGAGGACTGTTGAAAATAACAGCCAAGCATAAAATAGAGATGTCAACGTGAAAATATAGAACAGCAGACGCAATATATAGAACATGAAGAAATGTAATAAATTTCACATAGAACCCTCCATAAAACCCTATTACTATTGACACGAGGATCAGGTCCATTTTTAATGAAGGTATGAGCATAGAGTCTGACACCATTCCTGATTCCTTGCCTTATACACAAGCCCCACATGAAAATGTAAGATATTTATTGAAATATACTTTAATTCCTGGCCTTTCAATATACTTTCAGGTTAGCAAATGCCCCAACAAAAAGAGAAGATAAATGCTTGTTCTAATTCATAGTAACCTTTGGGGGCCCAGAAGAACACAATTTGGAAACACGAAGCAGAAAGAATAAATACTCACCCGAAGGCTTGATAGAAGAGAAAACTGAAGGACCACTGACAAGAGTTTCAGACTCCTCAAAATTATTGGAAGAGAAACCATTCCCAATCTCAAGCTTATCCATATACAAATTTCTTTTTTCAGAAAAATCTTGGCCATATGAGAGGTTCTTCGGCAGCTGCCCGAAAACACTAAATGGTGGATCTGCATCAACTATTTGATTCCTTGATTCCTCCTGTCTTGCAAAAGAGAACCTAGACTGATTGTTATTTTGAACCTTCCAGGAACTAGACATTTTAAGAGAATTAGGTTGCTTATCAGTCTCGCCCAACAATCTAGCCAAATTCTGAGGCGATGTGAATGAGTCATCCCATGAATCTAGATCTAATGATAATATATTGGAAATTATGCTGCTCTCACCCACATCCAAGGCAGTAGCATCACCCTGTAATGTTCCTTCACTTGTAAGGGAGATGGTGTGCCCCAAATTTCTATCCAAACCAGGAGAACTGATTACTTTATCATGGTATCCATTTGGTATAATACTATTGCTAGATGCATGTGGAAGGGATCGATCACCGACTCTATTATCCAAAAACAGACTATCAGAATTTAGATTTACAGCACCAAAAGGCTCATTATGTTGCAAAGAATGAGATCTAGAATGGTTTGACGCATGTAGCGAATTAACTGAATTTGGCAGATAAGTGGTATGACTTGCAACTTCCGGATCCTTCAGTCTTTGATTATCAAATGATATTACATCCTCCTCAACTTCAGCATTTGTAACTTCCAAAATTTGAGGATCTGTTCTCCAATCAGATCGATTTCTAGGAACAGAATTTTCCTCAGTTGCTGGTGAAGCTAAAGGTTCTGTATAGTGGTCCACAAATGGTTGCTGTAACCCTTGACTCCCAGGCGATTTTATCACACAGTGATCTGTAAGTGAACTATTAGTTCTAGTTATACCAGAAAATTCACTTCTTGCATTGTTCTCAACCTTAAATGATAACACATCAGCTGCAAGAATTCCCCCTTTTTCAGGCCCACAAGATGGGTCAGAATGATCATAGGAACTTGTAACATTTGACACCATATCAGAGCCCCAGCTATTGTGCTTAGATGTTGGAGAACTATTAGACTGATTACTTGAAGTTAATGTAGCAGCAGCATCACTCATGGTTGGTTTGTCCAGAATACTGGCCCGCAAATCAATACCAGAATTCAGTTTTATAGGTTTTGAAGTATCTGGTTTTCCTTTAACATTTATAGTTTGACCGTCTTCATTCCATGTTGCCCTTTTCCCCACATCACTGTGCAATGTGGAAGCCTGAGTTGAGCTTGCAACTGCAGAAGAGAATGCTAGTGTGCCATTAATGATGTCTAGTTTAGGTTTAGTAGATTCACTTGACACTGTTGAACTAGCAGCTTGTGGCTGATGAGCAACACGCATACCCCTAATACAGTTTTCAATCAGGAGGAATGCTTAACAAACCAAACCAAACATATAGAACAAATTTTAGTAATTGGCATACCATGATGCTGCAGCAGGAAGTGCGATTGAGCTACCTAAACTTCCATTTGGAGGTGAATCTTTAGATGTACTCACTGGATTCTGCTGGATAAAAATGACAAGGTCAAGATCTACTGTCAGCTACAGAAGCATCCAAGTGTTATCTTAAAAACAGATTTAAGACCAACAGATAAAATCAGCACCTAATTTTTTTTCAACATTGTGCAAAATCTGATGCCTAATTTTAGTGTACCAAGAAAGAAAACCTTACATTTAATGTATTTTTGATAATGGGTTTTGCTGCAGAAGCAGTACTGTTGCTGTTATAATCATCTATTGGTGGAGGCAGCATGCTCCCTGACCTCCGCATCATATTGTTTGTACCACCAGTAATTTGTTGAACCCTACTCCTTTAAAGACATCATCAATTAATCATCAAATGAAAAGAATACTTAAGTCCTAAGTGCTACTCAAGGAACAGCTCTCATCAATAACATTACTATACAAATTAGAAAGATGTCTACATGAGCAACTGAAGATTGGAGAATGATAAACAGGAGAGGGAAATGGGGAATAAAAAAATTGTTTTATTAAGGTCTACAAACCAAATTAGAGTTGAATATGTTGGTACCATCACACTTAATTAAAGTGCAGTGAGATGCAAAAGGGCTCTCGAGCCCAGGTGCAAGCATTCACCTGATAGAAATCAGCAAATTTAGAGCATCAAAATCTGATTTTGGAAGATCAGGATGATAGGAGACTACCAGTAGTAGCGCAGAAAGATTCTCACCACTTTCCAGGAAAAGGAATGACATTTCTGGTAACATGCCAATGCCCACAAGTCATTAGTAAAGGTTCCTGAGGCACACCTTCCAGCGCCATGAGCTTGGATGTATAGGTGCAGTGCAACTAAACCATAAAGAGTGTGCCTGTGGAAGAGCACCCACCTTTATACAGCACCCTAAGTGCCTTGCCTCAGGTGCACCTTTAATAGCTATGGCCGTTCATCAATTTGAATCAGATTTAAGCTATTAATCAATTTTCAACATTTCAATGTTCACCTTCTAACATAAGAAAATGGGAGTTCATAGAACCTAAATTAAAAAAGCCAAGGAGCTGTTCTTCTAAACTTCTTTCCCCAGAAAAAAATACATTTTATCATTTTTTAGAATAATAACCACATTGAGATTGAAAAGAAGACAGAGTAATACACTACATTAATTATACCTTGTGTATGCCGATATTATCTCATCTTTTGTAAAACTATCTTCCTGGGAACCAACCTCATGCAAGTATAGGCAATCTGGATTGGTGCAAGGCTGTAATCAACAAAGTCCATTCTCAATTAAAATATATTTTTATTATTGTTTTTAATCTTGTATATATAAGAAAACAAATTATGGGTTCAAATGCGAAAGGAAAGATTGAATTTGAGACCATACCACATTTCTCAGCCATGCATGACAATACTTTGTAGTACCAAAGCATGCCCTGAAAACACCCAAAATTAGAACTTACACAACTCTTTTAGCATGAAAAGAATTCACATATGTAAGGATAACGCACTTTAATGATCTACCATCAAAGACAAACCCATGTACAGACTGTATACAACGAATTGCTTCTTCTTCCTTTGAGTAAGTTATATACCTATTTAAAAATTTTCAAAACAACACTTTAAACAGGTCAGTATACATTAAAAACCGAGAAAAAAGAAAACTTCAATGCCAAGAAAAATAACGTATAATATACAAAGAATATAAAAGCTAAAAAATTAAAAAGTACTTTTACTATAGACAAAAATCACAAGTAATTTAAAGTCTAGAAGTCCAACCAGACAGTGAGAATTTCAATGACTCCATTTAACCATGCTAAAAAAGCATTAGCCAAAAACGACTTTCGCATCAACACCAGAAAGCATTTAATTTAAACTCACACACTACAAGTATTGTTTGGAAACTGTTGAATGACACCAGCTGCTGTTCGGGACATAGAAACTTTCAGAACCTTCCCATATTGACCAAAGTACTCTCTTCGCTGGAGAAGCTGCACAAATTTGAAAACTCCATCAGCAAATGATTTACACAGAGAAAGAATGATGAAGATGTTAAATTGGCACATAGTAAAGAAAAGAGAGGTTACATCTTCATCTGCCAGATTAAGAGGTAGCCCCACTATGTACACAAGGTTTCGTTGAATCACCCGCACACTGCTGAGTTGCTTCCTTCCCTCAGATGGCTTTGTTTTTGACTTCTGTGACTTCTTTCGCTCCGTATGGATTTCAGCCACCAATCTTCAGGGGAAGTTTCACAATAATAAAATGACATATATTAACATAAAATTCTAAATAAAAAAAGAACCATATATAAACACAACTGGTCAGGCCAAAACAACCTCTCACAGTTAGCAGCCGTCCCTACTATCTTCTCCTTGTCGTAAGGGACACGACAGGCTGGGCAACGGCCCTCTGTATCATCCTTCTCTGCCATGTCCATTATGTGATGCCAACACCAAACACATATCTGGCATGAAGCACATGAGATTCACAACCAAAAATATGTGTGATTTAAATGAGCTATGCACAAAGAAAACTGTGCTGAAAATTCACAAATTACAACAATTGAATATAGGCTTTCAATAATAGAATAGCATGTTTCCATCACTCTTCCACTCAATCTAATAAGACTTATTCAAAGATAACTAGTCATAAAGAATCCTTCTCAGTTTAAGAGTAACAATATTTTAGCTATGTTCAACAGAGATTACTCATTAGTAGGTACAAGTTGCAGCCATAGTTGTCAAATTGAGATTCGAACTTATAATTTTGTGAATCGAGAATCGAAGCATAAGATTCCATTCATCCTGATAATATTAATTAAAAATAATATTAGTCCATTTTTAAGAACATACTTTATATTATTATTCTATAGTTTTGAAATGTAGCAATGACTAAACATAAAAATGCTAAATAACTAATAATAATACTAAATCATAAAGTCAAATATAGTTTAAAATTTGTAATTCATAAGAAAATACTATATAATTTGAAAAAATTAAAATAAGTAATATAAATTATTTTATATTTTGAATTTCTTATCATGAAAAAGAAGAAGAAGAAGAAATTAGTCATCTTTGCTTAGATTTGACTTGTTTTTCATGTGAATCGGATGATTCGAATCTTAAATCGTCACGATTCAGTATAAATTTAGTTTCATGTTAAGATTTGATTCGTTTTCCATGTGAATCGATACGTATCGGATGAATCGAATCAAGAATCGTAAGATTCTAACAGCAGTGGTTGCAACAGTTTTCTACATACGACACGGAGCACGATATTGAATCTATGGAACATAAATTGACAAACCACTATTGTAAGTGTCTGACATAATAATTACATAGTCTACAAAGACAATCACAAACCTCGTAACCACATTTGCAGGGCTTCAATTGCTGATCAGTCAAGTCCATCTCCTCTGCGCACAGTGGGCAGGTCCTTTCCCCTTCGTCACTCATGTTTGCCCTGAAAATAATAGTTATGGAGAACATAACCAAAAGAATAATAAAAAAAATTTAGTTCAAAACTGACAATTGTTCCACAAATCTAACCGCATTCATATTTCACCGATCACAAATAATAATAATAATAATAATAATAATAATAATAATAATAATAATTCATCCCTGGAAAAATAACCAATCGATCGAATCAACCCAAAACCACAGCTCAAACTTAAAATTGCCTCTACAAGTCGGAAATCAAACACTAAACCGACCTAAATTATTTTCACTTCTGTCCACAACGACCGAAATCGATTATTAACCCAGAACAAATAGGTGAAGCAAAAACGTAAAATCGCAGATCAGGAAAAAAAATCAATAAAGAAAACACAACAAAAGAAATGTACCCATAAGAATAATCCAAATCAGTATCGAAACTCAACAAACCAAATAAATCAATAACAGAAATAAAATAATGGCCTAAAAAATAATGAAAATTGGGGAGAAAATTAGGGATCCTATTACGAAAACGAAGATCGATGGGTACGATTTGGAAATTTAGGGTTTGTTTAAGACTTACAGTTTCGGGATCGAGAGAGAGTCTACGACGATGAGGCTGAGAGATGAATGAAACGCGAGATAGAGAGCGAAACGAAGAGAGAGAAATGGAACCACAAGGTTTAGCTTTTAAAGAGAGAGAGAGAGAGCAGAGCTCGTGTAGTTTGTTTGGATGGCTTTTTTGGCTGCTGGCTTTCTATTATCTCTGCGTCGCTGTCCTTTAATTGAAATATTATATCCTACTATCTTCTACCCTTGGATTTTCCCTTAATTACGGAAATGCCCCTTCGTCGGCCAACTTGAGTTAGTATTTAGCAATCTGCTATAATTCTATTCGCTCGTGGATTCTCTTCGGTTGGGAATCTCACGTGGCCAGCTTAATCGACTGCCACTCAATTAATCATTAAGATCTGACGGTGAATATATTGTTTTGTGATCTTTATTTTGGCCCTTTGGATATGTACGCAACATTTATCTACGGGATCCAGTAGCCACGATGCATTTCTGAGTTAATTTCGTATATAATTATCAAAATTTTTTTATTACGATTTTTTTTTTCTAAAAAAATTATTTAATTATATTTTTATTTCATTAAAATTATTTCTAGTTAATTTTTATAAATGGATTACTGAACGACAGTTGATATATATTATCGAAAATTTAACGTATGTAATTTTAATAAAATGAAAATATAGTTATTTTTTAAAAATAAAATTTATAATTTTAGTGTAATAAAAATAAAATTTAGTAATGAAATTAACCTTTGTATTTCCTTTTTTGAATCGGACAGTTGAGATTTGTTTGAATTTCTTTTTCTCATTTGGTTCACATAAATCTCATCTACAAATAACGTGACTTGAATTGTTTGGAGTCAAAGAGAATCAAAATCTTGTGATTCAGAAAATAATACATAAAACTCCTCAAATTATTTCCTTAAAAACAAACTATTCAATAATCCTTTCATGGGTTTTTTTTTTACTTTGGGTGGAACCAAGATTAGATATACATGCGCCAACCAAAATGTAAACAATATATAATAAAAGTTAAATATTATATTTGTATCAAATAATATATCAATAATCATTATTAAATATTACAATATCATTACATTTCTAATATATTAAAATTTAGAACGTCTCTCTTACATATCACAAAAATTATCTATAAGTGAATATATATATACTCAACTTTTTAATAATTTGCTTTTTAATATACACTAACAAACAATCAATACAAAATTCATCTTATCACATAGTGTTGTTTTGATTATGTTCATAACAAAAAATGATCGCTTTGTGGTGGCAGTGGAAACTGAAAGCGTAAGCATAAGAGTTATCACTCTATACACAAGTAGGTATATTTCTGATTTTCTAATTTTCGCCAATCATTGACATTAATCAGAAATAGTTGCTAAAGTTCTAACATCATGAAGTTGTCACACATGATCAAAATGTTAAAACTGCAATATTAATTGTAGCATTTCATGTTCTGCAAACTCTTGTGGGTAAAACTTTTGCACCAATTTGCAAATATCATCAATTTTGAATGATATGTTCATCTCTCTTAAATCTAATGTTCAGCTAAGAATAAGAAATTTCACTATGTTATTAAGGAACTTGTTTAATTCTTGCAATTGAAAATTTATCACTGTATTAAAAATATCAACTTTATAATGATGTTATAATGTAATTTCATCTTGTTGATGGCAAGTCATTCCTCTTATTGCAACATATTGACTATTGAAATCTGGCACAGGTATATTTAGTGATTGACAAAAAGATTTCACATATGCACTAATTCATCTTATCCATCGTATCTCAATTTTTGAATGAACGACTTAGTAGATGAAACAAGATGCATTACATTCAAAATATCTTGAGACTAAAGTTGTAAAACTTGACAAAGCAAATTAGAAATCTCCAAAAATTTTCTCATAAGATGCAAAATGAAGATAAATTCAAAAGAAGTTAGCACCTCATAAGTTGTATCGGTATTTCTACCTTGGGCATGTATAGCTCCATCCTCAATAATATTCAATAAAAATTTACATGTTGCACTAAATATCTTTATCAAGCTAAATATAAACTTTAAATGAGAACTTCAACGAATATCATCTGTCATTTGTAAAGAACCAATTTAATTAAGCCATTTTATACTTTCAAGCTCATCAATGTTAAGTAAATGAGCAATATTTGAGGCATGAAGAGCTTTTAATTAGTTATTGCACTTACATGAGGTATCAACAATATTGATAATGGAGTTCATCTTGGCAAAAAATTGATGGACAAGAATAACATCTTTTGATGCAACGACTAGTGTCAATTGCTAACGATGCGCAAAATAATGAACATAATAAGCACAAGAACATTCACCTGAAATTAAAGCTTGCAATCCATTTCATTCTTCATACATTTTACTTGTACCATCATAACCTTAATCTCGATATTTTGAACATCAATAGTATGCTGAGATAGGACAGAAAAGATACATTCTTTCAATATTGATGCAATGGTGTCTTTAACATGAATAAGTCCAAAAAAAAGCTCTTATACAATGTCATATTTGTCAACAAATCTTAAAACAATTGACATATGCTCATTTTTAGATTTATCTCAAGCTTCATCCAAAATGATGCAAAATTTTGCATTACCAATTTATTCTCTTGAATGGCATCCTTGACTTTAGTTGCCAAGACTTGTAAAATTTGTTTTTGTGTTGTTGGTGATGTATATGATGCATTTCCTAAAGCTTTATCCAAAGCTTCTGTTATTTTTGCACTATAAGAGGCTATGAAACTAAATAGTTATAAAAAAAAATTTCTTGATTGATTGATATTGTAGACTCATCACGCCCTCTAAAAGAACATCATTGAAAAAGTAAGTCATCTAGTTGCCTCAATTGAAGCTTTCAAGCGAAGTCTATTTTTAACAAATTATTGAGATGCGAACTTCTTAAAACTTTGTACAATATATGATTGTTGGTTCATAAAATTTGTACATATTTTCTTAGCATTTCGGTAAGGTGAAGTGTGATATTTTCCATTGTATGCCAAAAATGCACAATTTCTTTCATCCCTTACCTTCTTCCATGATCAAAATTCATTAATAGTAAATGCATTTGATCCCAAAGGTCCATTTTGAGTATGAAATATATAGCATGGTAGACAAAATGCAAGATATACACTTGGAGAATATTCCAACTAAGATGGAAATAACTTAAATCATGATGCTTAAAAAGTACGAGGATGATTACATTGATATAGACCTACTTTTATATAAGTCATCCTAACTTTATCACGCTTTTCAATAGGATACTCTCATATATGTGGTTGTAATTCGGGATCATGTTCTAATGATTAAATATTAAAACTTTCATTGATTTCAACTCTTAAAGATTTTACAGGATGACTTTCAGAATTCAAAGGATCAATATCTATAGATGGAAATGGATTTGATTGAGATGTAGGAATTTTAACATTCTTTGTTTTAAAAAATGCTTCAATTGTTTGTGCCTTTTTCATTTAGAAAAAAAAAATAAAGTTAAGGTCAATCAATTAAAAGTTTTGAAAGCAGTTAGAGTTTAACTTAAGTTTTAAAGTAAACAATATTTGTGCAAAACAATATTTCATAAGCTATATACAAAAATTTAACAATATTTGTGAAAACAATATCTCATTCATTAATTTTTATTTTCATACTAAAATTTTCATGCATACATAGAGCCCTAATGCTTTTAAAATATTTTCTACCTTATTTTAGCCAAAATATATTAAGATTAAACTCCCCTTTTGTCAAGTCAAAGCTGTCGAAAATAGTTCATTTATGTCCTAACTTAATATATCCAACTTAATGCCATAATTACACTCTTTTCAATACAAATTACCTATTCCTTTTAATTAATTTCAATTTTCTCCAAATTACCTTCATCAAAGCAGTCCATTTTTTCTTCTCTTTTAGATACAATCCTTTAGGCCTTATCTTATAAACGCATTAATTCTAATCAATTAAAGGTTTAGTCACAATTTTTCCAAAAATTATCAACCTCATAAAATTCTAGCTCATACTACTTCAAATAACCTAATCTACCAACTACAATTGCATTTATCATCATTATAGGTCACAAATGAAAGGATTAAGCACGGAAAAAGAATGAAGAAACTCATCTCAGGAGAAAACCAAGGCTTGCCGAACAAGTCTTCACATTTATCTTTTCTTTTCTTTCATTTTCTTCTTCATTTCTCACTCATTTTCACTCTTTTGGTGGTTTCTCTTCAATTTATTGGGCTTTCTCTCTAGAATTATTTTTTTCTCTATCTAATTCAAGCTTAATTGAAGCAAAAATTGTGGAGATGGTGAGATAAGAGAGCAACAAGATGAAGAAAAAGATAGTTTCTTTTTCTTTTTTTTTTCTTTGGCTTTTTACTAAGGAGCTAAGGAAGGATTTTGTTACTTTTTTTTTTTTGCTTTTTTCTTTCATATTTTTCTAGTTTACCCCAAATTATTTTATTTTTTTTTCAAATTAGTCAAAGATAAATAATTTTTCCTTGCAAATTGGGAGGAGCCAAAAGGAGTGAATTATAAATTTAAAATAGAATTAAAAAAAAGTTGGGATGGGTCAGCCCCCATTCCACTATACACATAGTTTCGCTCCTCTTTAGACTACATAGTGAAGGGCTATAAATGAATTCAATCGTCTAGGAGTTGACATTTTTTTTTCTCTTATAATTCTTTTAAGCAATGGTAGATGAGATTATATATCTATTTGACAAAACTAGCAATATCTAATTTGGCTGTAATTAGATAATTTATTTGTATTTGATAATCTAATATTTGAAAATTTAGTAACTGATATATTGAATTAAAAGAATTAGGTAAAACTAGCTGAAAAATATAAAATGACATAAAAAGACATATTTATATTAATAAAAAAATTATTATGTAATATACATATATATTAAATAATATAATAATTATTGAGATATTTCAATCCAAGAGATAAAAATCCAAATTAAAGTACCTAGAGAGAAATATATGCAAACAAGTGAATGGAAGATATTCTTAAACTCATATGACTGACGTTGAAATGGGAGATTAGAGGTGGGGACAAGGTTGAGAGGAGTAGGGGCGACCAAATTGAATAAGAGAGATGAGTGAGAACATTGAAGGACACATGAATTTATTGAAGGTTAACGAGCATAACATGTTATTTGGCAAAAAAAAAAATTATAATCTATTAGCTTGTAAAGTAAACGATGGTTTTACTAGCTTTTTATTATAATCTAGTTTTTTTTCTAATAGTTTACTTTACTCAACACAAATTATTGGTATAAAGTATAGTCTAAATATATCATAATGTAGTTTTGTGTTCCAAACAGATCCTATATTAACTTAATAATTTGACACAATTAATTAATTAATCATATCATATTCGTGTATAACATAATCGTGATATACACAATTAATGACACAATATAATTAAACATTCCACAAACGAATTATTAGTTCTTCTACCAACAAATCTCAAATGCGTTTACAATGTAATATATCATATATGTTAACATACTAATTGTGTAATGAATTTTTTTAAATTATTTTTATCGAAAACTAATTCATACATTTATATATTTAGTTGTTAATGAAGTCAATAATATATTATCAAATAAAAACTATTTTGGCATAATATAGTTAATGCATTTGTATATTTGTATTCGTGTATAATATAATCATGATATACATAATTAATGATACAATACAATTAAACATTGTACAAACGAATTGTCAACATTAGTACCAACAAATTCCAAATGCATTTACAATGTAACATATTGGATATGTTAACATACTAATTGCAATTATTAAAATTATTTTTATCTAAATTAAATTTATACATTTATATATTTATCAGTTGAAGTCAATAATATATTATCGAGTACAAAATATTTTGGCATGATACAATTAATGCATTTATATATTCGATTTTTGATAAATTAATGTTCTAATTTCTCTATTGAGTTGGTCATCTATAACTTTTTTTAATATTAATTATTAAGTCCGCTTATTTTTTGAAATAACAATTTTTTCAACAGAAAATATCTTTATAACTTAATAAGATAAACTCGCCTTCAACGGTACAAAATCCTTCGACAAAGGAGGAACACACAATATCAAGTTAAATACATTGTAATTTATCATTGTTACAAAGTTTAGCTATATAAAATCTACAATACCAATAATTAACCTTAGAATATAAGAGAAACTGAAAGACGTAAAGACTAATAGTAAAATATCATGCAGTAGTATCTTATTCTGATCCAATGGTGTTATGATGCTTTCTTTTAGCGCGTTGATCAAGATAAAAGAGTTTGTCTCAAGAAAGGTTGATCTTTCATCAAGCTCTTAGCCAAACAAACAACATCACTCATTGCATAAGATAAATAACAGACACATAAAGTCAACGAGGTAATATTTTTATAAATAAAATCCCAATCTGTATGCTCAGATGCCTATGTTTGGAGAAAAACATATGCATCCAAGACTCAATTACGTCTGTTTTGTAAAATAGATGGATCTGAGTCTCTTATAAACCTATCTAAAGAGGAAAATGATCATTTTATACTAGAGCAGATGCATCTATTAGGGGCTAAAAAGATGCATTTGGTTGTATCCCATAAACCCCTATGAAGAGGAAAACAATGTCGTTTTACACTAGAGCATATGCATCTGTTAAGGGCTAAATAGACACATCTGAGTGTCTCCCATAAATCCTTCTAAAGAGGAAAATGGTACCACCATTTTACATTAGAGTAGATGCGTCTGCTAGGGGTTAAATAGACACATTTGAGTGTCTCCTATAAACCCATCTAAAGAGAAAAATGGTTTCATTTACACTAGAGTAGATGCGTTTGTTTGGGGCCAAATAGAAACATATGAGGTTACTCTAATGCATCTGGTGAGGCCCTAACAGGTGCTTTTGAGCTATATGTTACTAGAACAAATAAAACGACATAGTTTTTTTTTTTGTCAGATGTGTTTGCTATAGAGCTAAACAAATGCATTTGGCTTTTTAATTTTTATCCTAACATAGTGTGTGCCCTATTATCTTCGCAAGAATACATAGCCTGTTAGGTTATAGCAAACATATAAGATACATCTAATGCAGCGGAATTTAAAATTTTGTTACCCAAACCAGTGAAACGTTATATGTAGCTATGATTAATTAGCCTTGACTAAGGTTTCAAGAAGATTACCTTTCAAATTAAAGAATTCTGATCTTCAAAACTTCTCACTAGTCATTGCATACCACAATAATCCTCTCTTAGATTACTATAATAGAGATCCATATGAAGATGCAAGGAGAAAACCTTGAAGGTTATGAGTTGTTCATAATCTCTTATGCTAGTAAGAGAGAATAAACTTTGAGAGAGAGGGGTGAACGAATTATTTTATTCTCTAAGGTTGCAACATCTCAATAATGTCAGAAAATTGATTATTTATAGTATTTGAATGGTTAGGGTTCAGAACTCACATTCAAAGAGTCCTAATCAAATTAGGTCTCGGTATTATACACGTTTTGCAATCGCGAAACCAATTTCACATTCATAAAATGCTCTTTATTGAGCAACTCCCAATCGGAAAATCCATTTTCCTAATTAGGACATTGTGTGATATTTAGTCTAGTATGTTTTCTAGATTGCAAGTTGGACTTCCCACCTTGCAATCGCACTTGCAACTTTACCTTCCCAATCGCAATTCTATCTAGACTTGGTTTTTCTCTCTCAATTTTGGATTCAATCCAAAAGCCTATTTTACTTTATCTGTGCACCTCTAATGCATATAATCCCTTAGGTTGCCGGTTATATTTGCCACTCAATCAACACTTGATCTCAAGCAAGTTATAAGCGGTATTTAACTATACCTACTTGGTTTAGAGCATGGTCCAAGTGCCAGCTCCTATTAAACTAAATATATCACATTTAGTCCAAGTGATGTTAATGCTTGTCATTGAGACTCATTACTCTAAAAGATATGTCTTCGAAGACCTTCTTTAAGACATTTCCACTTTGGCCAATATTTTCCGAGTAATGATTTTGACAAGAGGTCGTGGGTATACTCTCCTACTAACAAGAGCAGTGAATCCTCTATTGGTTACTCAATTACATTCGAATACCTCAAACTGTATCTAATCACCATCCTATGAGCGATCTCTCTCGAGGCAATAAGGAATTGAGTTAAAGCACATGATCAATATCCAAGATAACTTTGAGTACCTCAAGTCCAATGATATTTGCACCATTGCTATGATGAGATCATCATTGACATATGTATAAAAAATCCACATAATGATCTCATAGTAGGTCTTTAATGTATTTGACTACTCTAACAAGCATCCACATATTAACTCTAAATATCTCATGTTTAAATGTTATAAAAACTAATATTTGATCTATCAAGGAGTATAACATGTGCTACCCTATCTGAATCAATAGTGCCCTGACTCATTGATCCTTTGAGTAGAGATAATTTAAATATAAATATAATTACACATGATAGGAATCTTACATCATGATCTTATTATGATTTCCTTCATGATATGTTTTATATCAAAGACTTTCATTAATTTATTTAAGATCTTATCATTTCATATAAATGAATATAAAATAATGAAAATTGTCTTTATTCATATAAATGAAAGTGTACATATAGTGTTAAAGATTACTGTCTTTAGAGCACTTCTCTTACACCGCCGTCAACCCTTTCTTCTTCTCTTTCTCCATCTCATTTCCCATTACAACATCCTTCTACTTCTCTATCTCATTCCTCATTTTGGTATCCTCCTTCTTCATCTTATCGCCGCTGCTCTTTCATGCCCCTTTTATATGCTTTCCATCACGCCGCAGTCAAGTTATTTTTTTTAAAATTTTTTTCGTTTGGTACATGCGGCCTCTCATTCTCCCTCCCTCTCATTCTATCTATTTGTTTGTGTCTCAACAAATCCATTTCGCTCCTCTATCGATCATGCTCTCTCATTGCTGGTTCATGTTTCCTCCGCTTGTATATATCTTTTTGGCGGTAATCCCTGCTCTTCCATTCGTGTATATCTTGTCATTTTCAGGTTTTTTCTATTTTTTTTCTTTTTTTGTTAATTTACTTGAATGATTTTACCATATGTTTCCTTTTGTTTGCTAAAAGATGAGTATTATGTTGATGTTTAGATATGAATACTATGTTGATGTTTAGATATGGGTATTATGTTGATATTTAGAGTTGAATATTAATTTTCCATAGACATATTATGTGACATATGAGTTGGTTTTGTTTAAAACTAAAGAAGATATACTTTATGCTTAGTGTTTTCAAAGTGTTTAATGAAAATTCTAAGTGAAAATAAATTTAATTTGAATTGAGAGTGATAGTGTTGTTTAAAAATTAAATAAGAAAAAGTTAAAATTAAAAAGGTGAAACTATGATCAATTGGAACTAAAATAAGATTAAACACTTAAAATTTGTTAAATTAGCAAGTAATCTTAGACGAATTAGTGAATATTTTTTATTAGAAATTGTTATTTTTGTTTAATATTTTTAATTTAATCTTAAGAGTTGGGTGTTGTAAAGACAAATTGGGTAAGTTATGAGTGTTAGATAAGTTAATGATAAAGTAGAATTCCAATAGTTAGCATTGCCTTCAAGGTGTTTGATGAAATTTCTAAATGAAAGTAAAATTAATTCAATAGATGAATAAGCTAAATCTTTAATTGAAATTGAAAGAAGATGACTGTGGATATAGAATTTTGGTATAGATCAAAATAAATAGAAGTTGAATCTAAAAGATATTTAAATATTTCATATTAACTTAACTAACTTTGAGTTAAATTAATCATTTATTAGTTCTTTGCAAAGATTGGACTCATTAGCTATAAAATTAAAGTTATAAATTATTGTAGCCATAAAATTAATTTTGACAAGTTAAATTATGTTTGTAAATAATAATAATAATAATAATAATAATAAAAAGAAAAATTAGAAAGCCTAGAGAAATAGCAGTGTCATTTTTCTAATGTTCTATGTGAAACTTGTATTGATTAATCTTTATATTTAATGAGTATGGATACTTGTTTAAGATTTACTCATTAGGAATAAGTTTTGAATAGTCACTGGTTTGTGATTGTTCTTAAATATCAAATCTGACTTAGAATGTATATGCATAAATGGTTTTTTGTTCTAAGGAAAATATGTGTCATTTCCTTAATGTTCTCTAGGCATGTATGTGAATGGATCATTATATTTACGTTGTATACTTGAAGAATTGAGAAAAAATACTGTCAGATTTTTCTTAGAACGGAAACTAGATATGCGTTCACTAGTTAGATTTGACGTTTAAGGATGAGTTAGGTTGGAGTGATGAAGAACCAAAAAACTAACGTTTACCATGATTGAAAGTAAAGTATTTTTAAACTTTTTTTTTCTCTTAATGATTAGATATGGATCAAAGTTGGATGTATGGTAGAGGAAATACAATTGAATTTATAAATGGAGTTAAGAGATTTATTAAAACTGCGATAAAAAATCAGATGATAAAGAAAAGAAGAAATGACTACATGTTCATGTGTTGACTGTATCAATATAAGAACATTTTGTAATGTTCAGTTTGTGAAAACTCATAAAAATAGTGTGGTTTTAAAAAATGTTACACACGATGGATATGACATGTTGAGAGTATAGTTCATAGGACAAGTTCTAATTTTGAAAGTTATAGAGAAAATTATGTTGACAATGAAGGGAATAATGGAGTGGAAACATTTAATTTGTAAAAAGACCAAAATATCTTGAGAGATTGTGCATTTTGTTAAAAGCACAGATACACAATGTCGAATCTAAAAATTTTATATAGAATGATCCATATACGTAATATAAATTTTAGTTAAAAAATATACATGCGATAATAAAATAAGAAAAGAACATTTTTTTTATTACAGTCCTCGACGAATTTTCATATTTTGAAAATAACACATAATTTTTTAATCAATATTATTGTCTTTAATAGATAGTTTTCCACTTGTTAAGTTAGATGATTGAAAAACTATTGGAACGTCATATTCATTTGTATATAAAGTTTATTTTTTATAATACTGCAACATAATTCACTAATAAAAAGAAATCATATAAATAACATATAATAACATTAATAAAATATAATAAAAAAATAAATAAAAGAATAAAAAAGGAGAGGAATAACAATAACATAAAATAAGAGAAGATAATATTTTATAAAATTTGAACTTTTGTCTATTTGTTTTTACTTAACTTTTTATATAGAAATTAAAAGAGTCATAAACTCCATAAAAAAGAAACAAATCTCCAGCAAAAAGGAAAAAAAAATTCAAAGAGCCCAAAATAAGATTTATCTTATTGTTGCCAGCAAAAATAAGAGAATAAGAATAGCGGTTGCAAAATGAATAATGAGTGGATAGAGAAGAAAGTGTGGGTTGGTGGTGGATGGAAATTGGGAAAAAATGGTAGGTTTCAATCTATTTTTTTATTAAAAATCTTTTATTTATTAAAAAATTATTTTTTATCATAATTGTTCATTATAATTTTTTTATAGAAAAATTATTAAGTAGATTCAGAATATCATATTATTTATAAATTAATTCAATCATATAATGACATATATGCATATTGTATTCATATCAACCAATAAGAATAAAACAATTGAATACATATCAATATATAATTGGATTAGTTTACAGATGATATGATAGATTTAATTTACCTAAGAATTTCTTTTTTTTATAATAAAATGTTTTAATTTTTTTTATTAATTTTTGTATTTTTTATATGAATAGTTAGAAGAAAATTTAATTTTTTTATTTTTTATTGGGGTTCTCTTTGTTTTTTAGTTGTCCAAATTAATATTTTACATCTATTATCATAACACTTAAAAAAATTTTGGGGCATTGGACCCCATAGTCTATAACCACTGTCCGCCTTTGTGGATACGGCATTAGTTAAGATAATGTTATTTCTTGTATTAGTTATGCAATTTATGTTAAGTAAATATAATAGCTAGCTACTATAATTCTTATAATATTTTTTATTTTGTGTATAATTTGTTTTGCAGACTTTTCAAAGAAACTCATATATTCAAAAACAATTAGATGAAATTTGGAAAATATGGTGTGGTTTTTTTTTTTGCAACTGACTGTATATAAGGTTTTAAATGCGATTTTTCTTCAAGTGAATTTTTAGATTGAAATCTATAAAGTTATAATACAATTCTTTTTAAATGCAATTTAAATTGTTTCCTTGTAGTTTACAAATTATATGTAATAATTAGTTGAAAATGATGGAATGTTGAGTATATGTTTGTGAATTTGGAATGTTGAATTTGGGTTGTTTATGAATTGTTAAATATACTTGTGAGTTGATGTTGTTGGAAAGCCTATAATGACTTATGTGCTAAAGTGTAGTTGTTGAATGCTTGTAGTTTTAATTTAAATGCCTCAAAGACTATTATAACTTATTAGTTGAATTATAAATTGCTAGTGAATTTGAGACTGCTACATGATGTAATATATTACTAGTTATAAATCTATATAATTTTTGTAATTATATAAAAAAAAATGGCCAAATAAATTTGTTTTGATGAAAAATAAACACTTATGAGGCGGTCAAAAACATATTTTAACCACATTTCGGATGCATCTATTTTTAACAAACGCATTTGATCAATCCTTAAATGCGTCTATTCATAAACAAACATAAATGATCATAAAAATATATATAAAAGATCGTTTTGTGTATTAGTGTACCATCAACATTTTTTTTCTAACATAGCAAAAGATGCTTCACAATTCCATAGGTATATAGATGATCGAGAGAGAAGCTGCTAGAGTTGATGCCTTATCAATCCCCTAATGATAACATCACTGCAGAATAGCTCACTCATTCGCCAGCTAAGCAATAGAGGGAGATTTTGTTAAAGCTCTTCAAGAAATTATCATAATGTATGCAGTAGATTCGAGGATGAAAAGCTCGACTTCTAGCATGTTGCGTGGCTTTCCTTCCTCGCACCAAAATCATCGCTTCCACTGATTACTCCTTTACCACTTATACCGATCTCTGTATCGTTATTGCCGGAGTCCGACAAATTCAAGGTGAGACTAGGTTGAATCTGTTGCAAGTAAACGTGAACCGGTTTGAGATGAAATTGAAATTTTTTTATATTAAAAAATAATTAACATTTTTATTATTGTAAATTAGAGCAGTCCTTATTAATTGATATTAGTTCAATTGGCACACCAATCACGAATTAGTCATAGCAATATTGAAAAGTCTTGAATTCAATATATATAAAAGAAATACAAATAGAGCAGTCCTTATATATAAAAGTAGATAGCCAATCATGTACAAAACACTGAAAAAAAATTAGAAAAAGTATTTAATTAAATTAGACATAGACAGAGCTACCCACCAAAGTTTTGACCCATTTGCTCTTTCCTATTGGATCCAAAAAAAAACAACATAATTTGATAAAATCCTAATCTGTCAGGAGCAGTAATTCATGATTGAGTTTGTTTAATCTCCACTACGAAGATAATGGATTGACCATAATAAATGAATTCAACTCCATTAATTCACTTATTGTCAAAGGTTGTCTCAAACCCCTCCAATTCTCCAACTTAGTACAATATTATGGTGTCATACATCGAAAGAGAAATAAATATAGATAGATAGAACAGATAAAATGTAGAGAAACTTGAAAAACAAATGAGAACGAAACATTTTTGTAAACTAAAAGCCGAATTCAACCAGTCAATTATGAATTAGTTATGGTAAAAGTGGAATATCTTAAATTCAATACTCAATTTTTATAAAATATATTAAAAAAATCCAAATCCAACAAACCAAACCATAAATAATTTTATAGTGTAGCATAGGTGTTAATGGTTCGATTTGGTTAGTCTAAACCAAAACTTTATAATTAACCAATAAAATCGGTTTGATAAATAAATAAATCAACAAGTTTAAAAATTATAATATTATAAAAATTTTGACAAATATTAACTTAAAATCATGATCAAAATAACATGAAAATCATTCAAAATATAAAAATTCAATCTACTACTTTAACTTATAGAAAATCAAAAATATAATTTGTAAATTAGTAAAATAAATTTTTGCTCAATCATGTGTTCCAAAGCTTTCATACATAAAAAATAGTTTGCTCCTAATTGAATTTAACACTTCATCTGAAACTTCTACAAAAAAAAAAAAAACAATTAAATAAAATAAATATTATATATATATATATATATATTGAGCATTCATAATTTTTGTATACGTGATACAATATTTTTTAAATAAAAAAATAATCTAATATATTATACAAAAAATTATGAAACTTTTTATATTGGGTCAGGCTAGCCACCCGGAATAAAAGGTAAGAGCATTCTCTACAATACTCCCTATTTTACTCAGTATTATATTATAAAAAATTTACTCTATTTAATTTTTTTGAAAATTGTGTACATTCCAACAATACGCATTATCTCAATCCATATTTTAATTTTTTTTGTTAATAAAACTATTAAAAAAAAGACATAAAGCAAAGAACAAAAGGGAGGAAAAAATAATAAAATATTGTTAAGGAGTTTTTTGTGACTTTTAAGTTTGAAAGGAAAAATGTAAAATTTATAAAGTGAGATAAGTAAAGAATAAGATGTGGAAGCTTTTGGTTGACATAAAACTCCTAATTAAATATAGATAAAAAGAAAAATAAGGAATCTGTTGGGGATGCTCTAACAATCTAATGAATCTTATAATATTTAATTCTTGAAACAATATATAATATACAAGTATAAAAAATTATTTAAATACAAAAGTAATCTAATATATTATATAAAAATTATGAATTTTTTATATGCAAGCGATAATAAAAAGTAATTAACAAATCAAATCCAATAATTTTAGGAAGTTGGGAATTATTAGTATTAATAAACTATATATAAAGAAATTTCTATATTGCCCAGGGCAATGGCTACAATTGCATAAGAAGTTTTGCCTCTCCTTAAAAGTCCCCGGTTTGAGACCTCATTTAAATAAAAACAAAAAAAACTTTTATATTATTGGTTCAGTTTTGTTGGATTTATATCTTTTTAATCCAAACCAGACTAAAAATTCGGTTTATAATCCACTAAACTGTCTAAACCATAATTTTTTATTTGCATTGAATTGAATTGGTTCAATTTTATCGGTTTGATTAATTTTTATGTAAGCCTAGCATTCAGAAATTTGACTGAAAAGAACAGATATGAAAAAACCATGGAGATTTTGTTCTGAAAAGCTAAACAAGCAATCCAAACCAAAAACTGAAGATCTTAAAACAAAATACCTTTCTAAATGGCCAAGAAATCCAAGAAACAAGCTAGGTCGAGAAATGGAAGAAATTGAGAGACGAGAGAGCTCCCACAAATTAAGAGTATCTCTAATAAATTTTTTATTTAGGCTTTATTCTTTACTTGAAAGAGTAAATTATAAAAAAGATTTAAAATAAACTATATTTTTAAAATTTAAAGAATAAAGTGAGTTTGATTCTTTATATATAAAACGTTAAATTTTTACTCTATTCTACATGTCATTTAAAACACATCAATTTTATATGCATATTTTATTTTTTATTAGGATTACTTTTCTCTTTCCTTATAACAAAAATAATTTATTTTTTTCTTTTAATAAATATTGATTTACAATGAATAAAATAAAGTAAAAATATAAAAAATTTATTAGAGCATTTCCAACAGTTTTTCTATTTCTTTTAACTATATTTAAGGAGTCTTATGTCATCCAACAACCTCCCTATCTTTCTACTTACCTATCTCACTTTCTAAAATTTACATTCTCCTTCTTCAAATTTAAGAGCATCTCCAACAATATTCCTTATCTTACTCCATATTATATTATAAAAAAGTTACTTTTTATTTTAGTTTATTTTGAAAATTGTGTGTAGTACAATCATACATCTTATCTTACTTCCTATTTTATTTTTTATTAATAAAACTATCTAAAAAAATAATATCTAAAAAAATAAAGAGAGAGAGTAAGAGATAAAAAAGAAAGAAAGAGAGGAAATAATAAAAGAGAGAGAAATAATAAAATAATTTTTAGGAGCTCTTGTGACTCTAAAATTTAAGGGGGAAAATGTGAATTTTAAAGAGTAAGATAGGTAAGGAGTAAAATAGAAAAATTGTTGAATAACATAAAACTCTCTAAATATAGGTAAGAATATTCATATCTCACTTCCTATTATATTATAAAAAATTCACTTCCTATTTTAGTCTATTTTAAAAATTGTATGAATTTCAACAATATTTCTTATCTCTCGCAATTTTAATTTTTTATTAATAAAACTATTTAGAAAAATGAAGAGAAAAGAGCAAAAGACAAAAAAAAGAAGGAAATAAAAATAATAAAATATTTTTTAGGAACTTATTGTGACTCTTAAATTTGAGGAGAGATAATATAAAATTTAGAGAGTAAGATAGGTAATAAGGAAGATAAAGAGGATGTTGGAAGACATAAAACTCTCTAAATGAGTGTTTGAGATTGTTGTTAAAGTTATAAAAGCAGATTTTGAATTTTTTGATTTAATTGATTAATTTTTTTAATTTTTTATAAATTAATTTTTCCAAACCTAGTTATAAAAAAAATATCTATTTATCTGCTTTTATCAAAAACAGTTTTCAAAGCTTAAATCCAAAAAGTGTTTTTCCAAAACTCATTTCCAAACATACTATAAATATAGGTAAAGAGAGAAATAGGGAGGCTATTGAGAATGCTTTAAGGACATCCCTAACAATTTAGAACATCTCTAACAATGCTCCATATCTCACTCATTATTATATTATAAAAAATTTACTTTCTATTTTAGTTTGTCTTGAAAATTATGTGTACTTCAATAATATTTTTTATCTCATTCACTATTTTTATTTTTTTATCAATAAAATTATCTAAAAAAATAAAAAGAGAGAATAAGAGAGAGACAAGAAAAAAGAAAGAGAAAAAAACAAAAAAGAGGAAAGAAGAATAATAAAATATTGTTTAGGAGCTCTTGTGAGAATATAAATTATAAGGAATGAGATACGCAATGAGAGAAATAAAGAGATTATTGGATGTTATAAAACTCTCTAAATATACGTAAGTAGGGAAATAAAGAGGCTATTGATGATATTCTAAGAGGTACACAAAGAGCTCATAAGTAATATTTTACTATTTTTTTCTTTACTTTTTTTATCTCTTCATTTTTAGATAATTTTATTAATAAAAAAATTGAAATAGAGAGTAAGATAAGAAATATTGTTGGAGTGTTTACAATTTTCAAGATAAATTAAAATAAATAGTAATTTTTTTATAATATAATAGTGAGTTAAATAAAAAACATTGTTGAAAATGCTATGTGTGAAATACTTTTTTATTCTATTAATAATTTTATAATACAAAACCCACTTGATATATATATATATATATATATATTATAATTAATTTTTTTTGTGTAATACTAATCGATAAGCCCTCATTGGTAAGTGCTATAAAATTTCATACATTGGAATCCGTGGTTATGGACCCGAATCCATTAATATGGATATTCAAAGTTTAAAGGTAGAAGGATTTCAATTTCAATTTGTTGGATTTAATATTCAATTTTCTCCTTATCTTATAAAATAGAAATATTATATATATATATATATATATATCTTTCTCCAGTTTATAAGAAGTATTTTGAGGTTTCATTTATTTTAATCTTTCTAAATTTTAGGCTATGTTTTGCATTAGAAAAAAATTATTTTCAATTTTTTAAGGGTTTATTTCATTTATAGTTATTATACTTTTGATACCTTGTGTAAAAATATTTTTTTATTTTTTTCTTATAAAAATCACTTACAACAATTTTCTCATTCGATTGTTGACGACGTGAAAACAAAATATTGACATGTAATGCCACATCATAAACACATAGATGATACATCAGTAAATTAAAAAAGTTGTAGTGTCATATCATTGTTCACATTAACAATCTAGAGGAAAATTGATGAAAATAATTTTTATGAGAAAAATGACTTTCAATAAAATTAATCCAATTTTTTTTTTGCGCAAGTTATAAGAAATATAATGACTTTTAATAAAATTAACCCTATTTTTTTGATAATTAAAAACTGTTTTTAAAGAAAAACAGTAAATTGATATTTTTTTTTCAAAAATAAAATGTAAAAAATAAATTATGAAAAATTATAAAAAATAATTAATTAAATAAAATTCAACATGTATTCTCAAATAATGTTATAAAAACGAGCTAGGTCAACTAGAAATTTGGGAATCAGGCCTTAAGTAGGATGATTTTTATCTCCAAAACCAGGGAAATAAATAGGTGATCTGACCAGTTCAATCGAAAAAATCGAAAACCGAACCAGATTGACAGGCTTTTTGGGGTTTTTTTTAATTTTTTGCATAAAAATTTAATTATTAAATATGATCCAATATAACTAATTCAACTAGTTAAACTAAAAAATTAACCCGAAAACTAGATGAGATAACCACAAACTAGTCATATTAGTTAAAATAAACATATTTTTAAAGACTTAATCCATCATTATTTATAAGATATTATGTCATTTTTATTATTATTTTTTTATGTGAGATTATTCATTCATTTTTATATTTATTTTTTTACTTTTTTTATATTACTTTTATTTTACAATTTAATATTTATGACTAATTGTATTTTCAAGTTATATATTACATTTTTATTTAATAATTAATTAATTATTTAGTTATACAAATACATAAAAAATAAATTTAAAAAAACAATTATATTAGTTTTGTACACTATGAATAACCTTAAATAATTTATATTATATTTTTATTATGTATGAGATATATGAGACATATTATATTTTATAAAAATACTATAGAGACTGATTCGACTCTAATTATACTCCAATAAAATTTTAAATCTGTAATTTGTTAGATTTTTTTTTTTGTCTATTAACCGGACCGGTTTTTACATCTTTTTATCTCAAACATGTGGCGGAAATCTGGCGTTAAATGCGTTTTGCGTATGCTACTCCTTGATAGGTTCATTCGAAATTTCAAATCCCAGAGGGAGTCGGCCTGTAGAGTGTTTTCCACGTGGTGTATTTTTATTAGACCATGTCCACCATTTCAACCAATGAAGTTGCAGCTTTAAATAAAATATTATGAGACTGAAAATAAGGAGGTAGGGGTCTCGAGTGGTGGATAACATGGCGTGTGCCTGCTCAGACCAATCAAATAGTAGGATTCAGAAAATGTCTGTGCATTTAGTGGTTATGTTATTATAACTTAGCAAGGAATCTTCTGTTGCTAAATGTGTTCACACCTAAGGATGTGGATGTTTTACATGTTCAAAGAACAACTGACAGTTTTTTAGTACTGAAATTACAGAATTATCCTTGGAAATTCTCCGCAATGAATCAACAACCTTTTTTTGCCTTTTCTCAAAATCTTATTTTCCTCTAATAAATTTTGGAAAAAATTGTTAAAAATAACCTGAATTTTTAAAATTATATTAAAATTAAATTATTTTTTCTATTTTTTTATTTTAATAAGTAGGTTTTTAAAATTTTATCAATTTATAAATTAGGATAAAATTTTGGTGAGATTAAAAAAACTATATTGACTAGGAAGCTGACTAAGAAAATAAATTATTTAAAAAATTTTAAAACGTTATAATTTTTGTTTTTTCTAAAATTTTAAAATCTAAATTTTTCTAACAAAACTCTATTGACAGAAAATTTTTTGTTTCTTCTTATTCTGTTGACTAAGAACTTCCAAGCATGACATCTATTTGTATTATTTTTCAAATTTAAAAAGAAATTTATATTTTAAAATTTTAGAAAAAATAAAAATGATAACGTTTTAAAGTTTTTAAAATGACTTAACTTTCTAGTTAGTATAATCATTTTAATATTACTGAGATTTTATGTCATATTAGTAGAGTTTTGCTGAAATTTATAAATTGATAAAATTTTAAAAGTTTGTATATTTAAATGAAAAAATATAAAATACAATTTAATTTTGATATAACTTTAAAAGCAAGATTATTTTTGATAATTATCTCTAAATTTTAACTAATATATTTGTAATTAATTTTTTTTGGAAAAAGAATTATATTTTTTAGATTGTAAAATGTCGGACCTAAAAATAATTTTTGAATTCCTTAGTTACAAAAATTTCCTATTTTAATCTCAAACTTAAAAATATAAAATCATTTTTATTTTCTTTTAATTTCTCGTTAGCATCAAATTATTTACATTTTATAGATTTCTTTTAGTAAATTTATACAATTTTCACTATTATTCTATTTGTTTAAAAAATATTCTTTTCGTTTTACTTCAATTATCATTTTGAAATCTTTATATAAATTATAAATATGATTAATATTTATTAATTTGTAACAGTTTTATAGTAATTTAGTTTAATACCTTTTTTTCTTAAAATTATAAACAAAAATGGAGATATCTATTTTTTTACTTATAGCAAAAAGTATAGAAAATATAAATTTATGCCTTATTGGCTAACATATTCATAATATTAAATTATTTTTTCTTACAGAAGAAAATAATACCTAGTTCTTCCCCCCGCCAACCTATCATACCTGAAAATCGGAAAATCCAGCAAGAAAATGCCAAATTTGGATTAAAAATTTATATTTATTTAGACCAGTAAGGACATTTTCGTCATAACACAAAAATAATTTCCTATTATGTGGGTCCCGACCTTTTTAGAAATGTCGATCACTGATTGGTTCAATTTTTGTGCTTTCGTCTGCCCTTTTTTATTTTCATTTTTTTCTTCCCATAATATTCAAGCCCATCACCTACCACACGCCTCGCTTCGAATATATAGAGTCCAAATAAAATCTTGGCCGTTCATTTTACCGCACGATTAGTCGAAATCCGACGGTTAAGAAAAAAACCTACTAGAACCTTCTCTCCCTTCAGCACTCCCCATTATATTTGTCTTCTCCATTTTCATCTTTCAAAGTTTGTGTTAGGCTCGTGTTCGTTTTTCCATTTACTCTGTTGCGTATTTCAAGGTCTGTTTTCACATTCTCTATTCTCATAGAGCTGATCCTTTTCGATCCTTTGTAGCTTCAATTTTAGTGTTTAATGTTGTTTCTCATTTGAAGAATCGATTGATAGATCTGTTGATTAAATTCGAGTGATGGTTTTTGTAGCTTTTGGTTGGATCTGATAGTGAGATATTTGAGTTTTTTTTTTTTTGTTTTGAAAAATTGGATTTATGATCTGATCTGAAAGCAATCTTTTGCAGAAGAAGAAAAATGACGAAGAACTACCCAAAAGTAAGTGAAGAGTACCAGAAGGCCGTTGATAAGGCCAAGAAGAAGCTCAGAGGTTTAATCGCCGAGAAGAACTGTGCTCCTATTATGCTTCGTCTCGCGTATGCTCTTTCTCTATTTTTCTGTCCATGTTTATTGTGATTATATTGATTTATATGAGAGATTTGATTGGTTGTGGAAATGGTGGTGGTGGTGCAGATGGCACTCTGCTGGTACCTACGACGTGAAGACCAAGACCGGCGGTCCGTTCGGAACCATCAGGCACTCAGCAGAGCTGGCCCATGGTGCGAACAATGGGCTTGATATTGCTGTTAGACTACTTGAGCCCATCAAGCAGCAGTTCCCTATTCTCAGCTACGCCGACTTCTATCAGGTATATTTCCTTTACCTTTTTTGACTTTTCCCCCCTTATTTGACGAAAAAGAAATTCAGATTGATTGATTATATTTTGTTTATTTATTTATTTGTAGCTTGCCGGTGTTGTTGCTGTAGAGATCACTGGTGGGCCTGAGATCCCATTCCACCCAGGCAGAGAGGTCAGTATTATTCTAATGATTGCCCCTCATTGTTTCATGTCTGTTCATCCCCTTTTATTTTGTATTTTTTTTTTCTCTAAATGTTTTAAAATTTCATATTGTTTTTAGCAGAGCCACAATTGAAATTTGGATTGATATGTAAATATTATATTTGTGGACATAACTTTGAGGTGGTGTTTTATGGCGTGTTTAAATTATATTTGCTATTACATGATTATGCCAATTGTTTGACTGGGAAGAGTAAAGTATGTTTATTGTGTGTAACGCTTATTGAGAAGATCAAAACCAGTATATCTGGAATTGTGTTGGCTGATTGTTAAACCCAGAACCAAAAAAATCCAGAAAGTTATTATTCTATATTTAGATTGGCCAAATGTTTGACATTAGTATCATCCATTCGTTTGCTGATTGTTTAATTCATCTGATGTTGGAAATTTTCGTGTCTAGATGTTGTTAATAAGTCGAGCTTCACAATTTCAATGCTTCTGTTATTTCTGGATTTCTTTTTTCAACTGTGCTAACAGTAACCTTGTCGTTATCTCAGGACAAGCCTGAGCCTCCTCCCGAAGGTCGTCTGCCTGATGCTACCAAGGGTTAGATTATTCCTCACAGATTGTCTTTCAGTTAATATTTGAACTGGTGCCATTTATATATGTTAGATGGGTTCTTAATGTCGGGTATACTAATATTTGCAGGTTCTGATCACTTGAGGGATGTCTTCGGCCACATGGGTCTCGGTGACAAGGAAATTGTTGCTCTCTCTGGTGGTCACACCTTGGTTAGTATCAAATTTTGAATTAAACTTGTTTCCAGTTCGGTAATGGATAAATTGTTTAGTGGTGAATCTCTGTATTCTTATGCTGATTTCTGATTGTTTGTGGGGAATGATTGTTGCAGGGGAGGTGCCACAAGGAACGCTCAGGTTTTGAGGGTCCCTGGACTGCCAACCCTCTTATCTTTGATAACTCTTACTTTACGTGAGTTCTATCTGTTTCTCCCTTCCTGATTAGTCATGCACGTGATAGTGTATTGGAATGTTTGTGCCTGCATTATATTCTGTTCAAGTATTGACTGACATTGCACATTCTTAAATTATGTTAGTGAGCTTCTGACTGGGGAGAAGGAAGGTCTTCTTATATTGCCAACCGATAAAGTTCTTCTCTCTGATCCTGGCTTCCGCCCATATGTTGATAAATATGCTGTGGTGAGTACATTTCTCCCTTAGTGAAGGAATACTGAATGCACATACTGAGATAATACTCGAACTATTTGAAGAATGGTTAATTCTCGTAATGCTGCTTGTTGATAGTTAATCAGTGACTGTTTTTGATTATGCAGGATGAAGATGCATTCTTTGCTGATTATGCTGAAGCCCATTTGAAGCTCTCTGAGCTTGGGTAACTTGAGCTTTCAATCTAATGTTTTGATGCACTTGGGTACATGGTTCCTTTACGTTTTTAGGATAATATTTCAATGGGTATTTCCTTGCCATTTGCAGATTTGCCGAGGCCTGAGGCGTAAAAGATTTAGAGGATGGTGCCAAGGCACGAGCCGTTGAAATTTTCATGTAATTTCCGTTACTAGAGACACGAGTATTTTAGGCAAATGGTTTGGCAGTAGATGGACTTGGTGCTTTTTGCTTGTTTGGATAGATTGAATGCCTGGTGTTATTCCTCTATGATTTGAATAACAAAGTCATGAAAACTTAATCGAGCATAAAATTTGCTCATTATCTCTCTATCATCCTATTCGACTTAGTGAATCAATCTAATTACGGTCCCAGTTTCTGAAATTGTATTTTAGTTGAAGGAAACAAAGAGAAATGGGCAAGTTCACTTGAGTATAGTTTTCACTTGATTCTTCTCTATTCTCATCTCATCTAATCCATCTATCGGTTTTTCCAATGCCCAGACAAAAGCACAAGTCCAAAAATTGAATATCCTTATGCTGGGCGAAGTATAAATGTGAAAATAATACTTGTTTTCTGGAAAATGATTTTAAGAGTGGCATATGCTTGTTTTCCATCTTTATTCCTTTTTTGTTTTTTCTATTTTGTTTTATTAAATTAAAGATGATATCAATCTAATAATTTAGTTTGAAGGATGATTTATAGGTGAAAAAATCAGCCAGCTTCAGCTTTATGGTTGTCTTGACTGGATGCAGAAAAAACATGGAGGGAAAGAAAAAGACCCATCTAACTCCCCTGTTGGAGGGATTTGCCATAGAAGTGCAAAATCCACAAGATCCATACACATTCTCGGAGAAGGAGAGAGCACCACAAAAAATGATTAAGAAAAGGAAAAACAAAAAGACTACATTAAATAAAAAAAAGGTCAATAAAAGGGGTTTCTACCCAATCACCAAAAGAAAGCTAAGAGCATCATTATCAGCAATTTAGTTGGCATTTACAAACTCAATTGCATGGATAAAGGAATTGATTGCAAATTTGAAAACTTGTAAAATTAGAGATAGGAGAGAGAATTTCAATTGATTAAAATATGCAATCTTTTTTAATCATAAATTTAGTTAAAATAAATAAATAATATATTTATTAATTAATATACTTAATATTAATTATACTGAAATTAATAATTAACATATTTAATTAATCAACTTAATATAATTAATATAAAATTAATTTAAATAATATAAATATAATTATTAAGAGTAAAAATTTAAAAAGTTTATTATAAATTTAGTTAAAAAAATTCACTCTCTAAAATTAAAAATGCTCTCAAATACTCTTTATTCTACTAAAGTTTTTAAAAAACAATATTAGAAATGCTCTATGTTTTATAATTAATTTTAATATTAATTAATTATAGTAATAATTCAGTTTATTTAACAATTAAAAATATAGTATTTTAATTGTTAATAATGAATATTGTATATTAAAATATTAATTAAGTTCTATAAATTAAAATTAATATAAAATAAAATGTATTTAAAAGTGTAATTGAAATTTTGCTGTTGTAGCAGTATGAACCACCATTTGAAAATATCATCCAATTTTATGGATAGTGATGCTCTAAGAGTTATCATACTATATATAAAAGTAGAAATAAAGAGGACATGCTAATTTATTAAAAAATCAATATGGTTATATTAGTTAATTAAATTAATTTTGTCATTTAATAATTTAATTTATTAGTGAATAATATTAATAATTCATTAATTAGAAGTTCAATTTTATTAAAATTAGATAACTATATTTTTTATATAAAAATATGAGATAACTAATATTAAAAAGAAAAAATAAAAATAAAATGATTTCCAACTCATTCGTTGAAAACAATTGCAGATCTATTACTATTTATGCAAATAAATTTTTCATAAATTTTGGACTCAATGTTATATATGCTAACAAATATTTCGACTTTAATTTTTTAATTGTGGTTGTGTACTGAATTTTTGTTTGAAAATACTACAAATAAAAAAGTGGAAATAAGAGGACAAATAAATTTACCAAAAATCAATTTTATATCAGTTAATTGAGTTAATTTTAATATTTAATAATTTAATGAGTCCAATATCTAAAATTACGGGGAAGGCACATTAAAAAAATATAATATATTTTCATTCAAAATACAACAATAATAGTTTTCATTGGCATATTAAATTTATATAATAGTAAATCTAAACTAAATTACAACTATTTACATAATATATAATATAAATTTCAAAATACAAAGTATAATTCTTATAAATTATTTGAGAAGTTATCATTTATTAATAATTTTTATATAGTTTAATAATTAATTTATTTTAATACTATGCATAAGAAGTTAAATTTTTAAAATTTACGTGTATAATATAAAAATCAAATATAATTAATAATTATTAGTATTTAAATTAAATATGACTTAATTATATAATTAAAATTAATTTTCTGGACAAAATTATTATTATTTATTTAATAGTTGTGAGTCAATTTATTAAAAATTGGGAATAAGGGAACAAACAAAATGATCCTAGAGTAATTACTATATCTATTTTATATATAACTCTTAATAATAGGCAAATTAGTAAAAATGACTGTAAAATACTTACTACTTGTATTTTATATACGAATTTTAATAATGGATAACATAGGGGGACAAACAAAATAACAGTAAAATATTTACTATATCTATTTTATATACAATTTTTAATAATAGAAAAATTAATAATTTGATTAAATTTGAGATAAACATGTATTCCTATAATTCACTAAAATAAAATATTATAATAAGACGAAAAAAATTAATAAAAAAACAAAATTTTATAATATGATAAGTTCAATATTTAATAATCATATACAATGCCTCTATTTTACATATAACTCTTAATATTTGAGACAAATATGCGCATTCTTCCCAAATATTAGTAGCATTAGGACTTTATCTATGAACAATAGTTTTATTAATATTTGAAATGAAATTAGCTTATTAATACTATTGTGCTATTATAAATTTATATTTTATTCAAATATTAATTAGTTAATTAACATTCCAAATAAGACAAAACAAATTAATAAAAAAAATATATAAAAACCAAATGATGATCAGTGATAAGTTCAATATCTAATAATTATGTACAAAATATCTTACTGAAAAACTAGTTTAGATAAAAAGGAGACGATTTATGAAAATTAAACATAATTGAATATTAGGTTAAAACTCTTACCAGGATATTTTATTGGAGACAATTTCACAGGCTTAATCCCCTTAATACAATTGGGGTAAATTAGTGGCCTAAACTTTTGATACTCGCAATAAAATGGCTCTCAAAATTTAATTTGTAACACTAAAATATTTAAACTCAACATAAATATAACTTAAAATTTCTCTCAACAGGTTATAGATAAAAATATTATATGATGACATGATAATTTTTTTATCCATATTATACTTAATTTTTTTCTCCTTAATTTCCCTCATCACTGTTTGTAAAAAAAATTAGAGAAAACAATTGAATCCAAACTCATGGAGTCTCGATCCGAATCTACTCCAAACAAGACATTTTTTTATATAATATTTTGCCTCTCCGAACTAGAATTCTTTTGTGGTGAGAATAGGACGAAAATGGTATGTACGTGCCTCACTCCGATATATATATAAACAAAAATAATTAAATATATACCAATATATTATTAAATATATTTATAAATGACATAGTAAGAAAATTACTTCTTTACACCCCTTTTCAAAAATGGACTTCTTTAGGCAAGGGGGCTCACTTTCCCCCTACCTCTAAATAATTTGCACTAAAGGTCTTCAAGCTTTGGTTCAAAAGGCCGAAATTAAAGAAAAGCTCCATGGATGCAAGATTAGCAGGTCAACTTCGAGAATTTCTAATCTATTGTTTGCGGAAGATAGTGTATTTTACTTCAGAGCAACTCCCCAAGAATGTGCCACTATGAAGTCCATTTTGCCTACCTATGAGGAAGCATTAGGGCAGGCAGTGAATTTTTAGAAATCGGGAGTTTTCTTCAGTTCAACTATCAGATATTTTGGGAGTGTATTCCAATCTAAATACGAGCAGATATCTTGGAGCTCCTTCATTGATATAGAGGAATAAAAAGGCTATCTTTAATGTCTTAAAAGAGAGATTGTGGAAAAGAATCTAGGGAATCAAATCTGTCGCCTAGGGAATCCCCTCCTACTTCATGAGTACTTTTTTACTTCCAACGTCTCTTTTGACTGATTTGGAGCGTATGCTTAATTCCTACTGGTGGGGATCTTCAAGAAGGGGTAATGGTGGAATAAGGTGGATTAGACTGTATGTGAGTAAAGAGTTTGGTGGTCTAGGATTTTGTAATCTCCATGGGTATAATATCGAAATGCTCGTGATATGAGGATGACCTTTTTACAATGATCCTAATGTTCTAGTAACAAGAGTCTTCAAAGCTAAATACTTTACAAGGGGAGAATTTATTAATGTCGGGTTGGGGCATAATCCAAGTTACACTTGGAGAGCATTTTGATGGGAGATATTTCAGCCCTGGATTTATTACATGCATTTTAAAGCACAAAATAAGTTTAATTGAAATAGAGGACATAGATAAGAACCTGATTTCGCTGGATCCATCGTCTCAGGAACGATCTGAATGAGATTGCACTAAGATTTTCTCTCGTTTTCTGACTCCGAATGATGGAATTCTGAAACTTTTTTTTTTCTTTATCCCTATCCAACCTTATATAGGTGTGAGAGTCAGTAACAAGAGAGACTTAGCCCACATAATATAATAATCATGGGCCGTCCATCACACCCATATTATTATCTGACCCACATTAATTATCAATATTAAATTAATTAATGAAATCTTGCCTAAATAAAGAATTGATCAGATTCTTAAGGCCCTTTATTTTGTAATATATCTTTATTTCTCAATTAAAAAGCTCACAACTATAGATATTAAAATATATCTAACAGTTAGAACATTTTTCATTTGTGAATTCCCTCAAGGCCATCAAGAGTTCGAATGTTTTTCATTTGTGAATTCTATTCGTAAATAATATGCATGATTTTCTTTTTCTTTTTTTTTTCCTAGATGCAAATGCGTGATTTGTATTTACTGAAATGAAAAGATAAATAAAATTTGTGATATCACAATGCTAAAGATGAAATGAAAAGGCAAATAACATTCATAATATGCTAAAGGTAAAAACGAAAACCTGAAATATCAGATATATATGTTTTAGAAAATGCATAATTAATTACATACGCCAATTGCTATCCTCCATTTTTGGAGTAATGATGAGTCTGTTGTGATGAATGGAATTCTAGCGCATTGCTAATATTGGTTTCCAGTTTTGATTTTGGTATTAATATCTGATGTCAATAAGTTCTTTGTTGTTTATTTTCATTAATTATGCTTGTTTTTCTAATCTATATAAAGATTCGGTTTGCTATAGGAAATTGGTTTTCGTGGGTGGTTCTTGCAAATTGAGTTGAGTGAATTTGTTTAGTTGTTAATTTTGGTCACTATTAGTACTAAGCATGATTTGAGAAGGCAATTAAGAAATTGGTGGGATTTGATTGAGAAAATGTGACCTATTACATCTAAACTTGTAAAATCTTTAACCTTTTCTGCATGCATTTCATTCCAACATGTAATCTTGCACGTAATTCATTTGAACACATACATTTTTGTTTGATTAAGTACATGACATACACTTACTATTTGTCTAAATCTTCAGCAATTGTACGGAGTTTTACGTGTCCATTTTATAACCTAAACGAGGATGACATGATTTTAAGAATAAAATGAATAAATTGAAATTGATAAAAATTTTGACAAAATTAATTTAACTATGAACTTTTAAGTAAATAAAGGATTAAATAATAATAATAATAATAAGATAGGGATGATAATTCAATTTGGACCTGTAGATCCCTGTCATACCGATCCGAATGAGGCAAGTTACGAGAAAATCCGAGATAACATTTAGTGGGATGGGGCGAGGACGGTATTTATATATCTCTCTCCATGGCCCACCCCGATATGTATTTTTATATGAAAATTATATATATATATATATATATATATTGAATAAATTATATATTTGAAATACCCGATAGAATTATTAAATTAATACATATAATAATTGCAGAAATTGTTTTATACTAATGGCGAATAACTTGATGACTACAATTTCAGTTATTTATATGATTGCAACTATATGAACATATTGCTACCCTTTATGTTTTTAAATTATTTTACCTTTAAAAATGATATAGATAAATAGTTTAAATATTTATATACAATGCTTATAGTAGTTTGGGTTTTTTTTTTAATTGATATTTACTTTGCTAGTTATTTATATATTAATTAATATCGTCATTTTCATTAGTTAAGTATGAATTATGGAATATTAAAAACTAAAATATTAAATCTATTATAATTTTTTGCTCTTATTTTAGATTTATTTTGATGTGAATTGAATTAATAATTTAAATAGATATATTGAATATAATTTAGTTAAAAAATATAGCAGGAATATCCGATTCCATTTGGGACAAGAATAAAGATTAATATTATTTTTCTGTGCGAAGATATAAATTTATAGACGGAGAAGGAGAGAGTGAAATCCGATCTTGATCCGTCCCTTGCCAGTCCTACAAAAAGAGTATGCGGTGTGTGCTAGTAGATGCTGGGATAAAGCGGGCCTTTTCCCTTATATACAACACGGTGGGGTGAAAATGATGGACATGTAGCAAGTTGGCTTTTTCATCAGATTAAAGAAGGGAGGCAACAGATTACAGGAAAGATAAGTGTTATATTGTGGAATCATACGACTTTCTCAACTGAGCACACAGTTTATAAAGGGCTTACATTGCTATGTGAATGGTTGAGAGCTAGATTGGGCCCTGGAGAAAAAGCAGTTGCTACTTCTTCTCTTCTACACTGGACAAGACCTCCTGTACACTTTGTTAAGTGTAACCTTGATGCAGCGCTTTTTGCAGATATTGGCAGAACAGGTGCGGGATGGGTGGTATGTGACTCCAATGTGTGTCAAACGCTTTTTTTTTTTATTGCAGGTGTGTCAAAAGCTGTAGAAGGACTGTTTGATGCTAAAGAGGCAGAGGCTTGGGGACTTCGCGAAGCTATTCTATGGATGAAGCAGAGAGACTACGAGAATGTGATTATTGAGATGGACTGTCAAATTGTAGTTCATGCTATCCAACAGAGAAAATTAGGTCCAGATGAGTTTGGTGCAACGATAGAAGATTGTATTCACTTACTGTCAAGCACCCCAAATATTATAGTTACTTTTGTAAAGCGTCAAGTCAATTATGTGGCTCATAGTCTAGCTAAAATTTCAAGAGATTACTCTGATATTATGGTTTGAATGAACCTCCGGATTTTGTCCAAACTCAGCTGTGTAATGATCTTGTTATGCATTAATATAAGTATCTTGCTTTGTTTTCAAAAAAAACAAAAAAAATCATACTATTATTATAGTTTTAGAGAAATTTATGGGGTCCAATGACCCACAACCTTGCACTTGCATCCGCCCCTGCTTATGGGATAAACAATAATTTTCCCTTTGATAAATTACTGAAATATTGAAAATAATGTAATTCCACAACCTTTTCAACATATGGACTGAAAACTCAGTTATAAAAACATGGACATATATATCAAAAATTCACCCGTCTCAAAATCTTCTTCCTAGGTTGTGATCCGTCCAAGCACTATGCAACTTCGTTCGTCTCCCACAAGCGCAAGTACTAGAAGAAAAATGCAGAATAACTAAGAATTTTAGTGACGGATTATGTCCGTCACATAATAGCAATGGCATTACGAGAGAACTTAGTAAATGAAATTTATAAAAATCGTAAAGCTGGCAATAACTATTGGCAGCTGGATTTATGACAATTTAATGACGAAAATGTTAGTGACAAATACTATCACTCACAACGTAGCCACGGAGTTAAATTTCGTTAAAATGGAGACATATTTAACTTTTGTCTGTAAAATAGAGACACATAGGGGTTGTTTAGTTTGAGAACATTTTTTGTTCTCCATTTCCAATTTTCATTTTCTTTTCTTGTTTTCTACTTTTATCAGAGTTTTCATTTTCTATCTCCCTTACAATTTTCTTTTTTCAATTTTTTTTTAGTTCATCAATGTAATTTGTTCATATTCTAATATTTTAGATGCAATATAATTTGAGATAAGATTTAAATTTAAATTTAAATTATACTCGTATAATTAAAAAATTAATTAACAAATAAATATCTGACCAATGTTTAAAATGCAATGTCTATATGAAAATATAATAAAGTAAGGAAATCGCTTTTGTTGTATTATATATATATATATACAGTACAATCCATAAAATGTATATATATATGAGGTCTTAAGGGTTTTTTTTTTTTTTTTTAATAGAACTACTTTAGGTTACTTAATAAAAGAAGGTATTTTTGCAACCAAAATAAAAGAAGGTATTTTTATAATTGGTGAATTGGTGTCTTTGGAAACGCGTGTTTTCTACATTGAAACATGCTACTTCTTTAACAAAGAAAAATGAGAAAACATGTGTTTTTGTGTTCTCTAAACAATAGTTATAATTTGAAAAACTCTGAAAACTGGTTTCTAGTTCTCTAAATTGGAAAATATTGCAACTAAATACCTAACTCCATTTTCTAATTTTTCTGGAAACCTGGCTTTGTTTTCCACAACTAAATAGATCCATAAATTTCATCACTATTATAGTATCCATCACAGTTTTGAAAAAGGAAAAATTTCAAAAATACAAAAAACTCATAAAATATTGGAAAATACCTGCACTTACTTTTTTAGAAATTATCAAAGCGGCTAAAAATATTACAAAAATACTTATACTCAAAAGTTACCCCAAAGAATACCAAAAAATACACCTTCGGTATATTTTTGGTATATCTTGAGCATACCTTGAAAATATATTTAGTATATCTTAGATATATTTTGGAAATATCTTGGGTATATCTTTTCTAGTAATGTCCTTTTTTGTTTGAAATCTTTTCCAGTAATGTTATGATTTTCATAATTAAGTGTAATTCTTTTAAATCATCATTAACATTATTTAAATATTTTAAAATAAAATCAGAATTGAAAAGGTTATATTCGCAAATTTCGGCAAGATATAGTGTATTTTAGCATTTTCACAAACACCATTAATGCATAAAATTTGTCTTGCTAGAAATTGTGCTTTGATCTTGCAACTTTCCATTTGTTTCGCTTTACTACGGTTCCATAAATCTAATGTTATACTGTTTTTTTCTCCAAAAGAAATCTAATATCATTAAGAAGAAGAAAAAGATACTGTTTGATTAGATTTTTTACCAAAAACATAATCTGATTTGACTAATTTGTGTTTGATAAATTAGTTTATTTAGAAAAATACTAGATTATAATTTCCGAAAAAAATAAGCTAGTAGCTTATTACCTTTCTTTCTTTTTATACCCTTACTTTTTCTATAAAATCACATGTTGTAATAATAATATAATTATTAAATTATTTAATATGTATATATAACAATAAAATGTTAGATGATAAAGATAGACATATTTATTATATTAAAATAAGATATTAATTTAATTTTTATTCTATATAATATGTATATATATTATATAATTCATTTGTATTATATATTTAAATATTTTTTATATAATATTTTTTATTATATAAATATATCTTTTTATCATTTTATATTTTTCGGTTAGTTTTACCAAATACTTTTAACATTATCAGTTACTAGATTATCAGCTAATATGTAGTTTATTAATTAGTTTTATAAATTGATGATCGAATAATTATAAAGTCATAAATATAAATTAAACCTGATGTATCATAAAAACCCTTTTAAAAAATATTTCCATAGATATGTTATTTTGTGTTGGGGTCAAAATGTGAGAGATCGATACATTGAATAGCGATTTGTGTTAGACATAATTAGCCGTGTCAGACTTCACGTAGAGTTGTAGAGGAATGGCTACTATATAACAGTAATCGCTAGTATAAGTAGCGACGTTAATGTATTATAGTTAATATATTAGTTATCCTACCAATATTTGGTTTATCAAATTCAATCCAAATCTCCACCCTACCGTTAAAAAAAGGAAATAAATGAAATTATTGATTCATTAATAATTTAAGTTTATCATTTGTCATTTTAATTTTATTAACATTTTTTAAAAATTAAAATTATAGTGACATAAATATTATACAAGATACACTTGAAGTCTAGCCCAAGTGATAAGAGCATTTTACTCTTGGAAGATGAAGTCTTAAGTTCAAGTTCTCTTCTCCGCACTGGGTGAAATTTTGCCTTTATAGATAGTGTAAGGGGATGACTATCCTCTATTATGTAGCTCACTGGACCCTTTAAATGTAGAGAAAATTTCGCTACACATCATCTTTTAAATTTTATTTTCAGATTTACCTCCCTTTATTGCTCTTTTCATTTGTATCAATTTTATTTTTATTTCTACTGAATTTTTATTTGTTAAAACTTACTTCAACTAACAATTTCTAAAAAATCTTTCTCAATCTTCCATATTAAAAAAGCTCGATGGGAGGACGAATGGTCAGAGTGTGAAATCGATGCGGGAGTTCACAATAGTAGGTTTTGTTCTTCTCGATATGAGTTTGAAATGTCAATGAGGAAGGAGAGAACTGATCGACGAATGATTTTGTGGTATGAACAGTTGGTGGATGAAGGAAGAGGAGGCTGAAGTTTATGATGGCTTCTAACTGCGATTTTTCTTGATTTGAGATGGAAACAAGATCAAAAGAGGTAGTTATTAGAATGATGATGATGCAATTGTGATGTGTTTGTGATTATTATGATAATATTTGAATATGTATATCTTATTATTATTATTATTATTATTATTATTATTATTATTATTATTATTAAATCATCAAGGTATCCCCAAGATATACTTGTAATATTTTCAAGATATACCAGATGTATTCCTATGAAATTCCCAAAAGTATACCGAAATATTCCCAAGATATACTCGAGGTATACCAGAGGTATTTCCAAGGAATTCCCAAAGGTTTACCAAATTATCCCCAAGGAATATCAGAGGTATTTCCATGGAATTTCCAAAGGTAGACAGAAGTATCTCTAAGATATATCTGAAGCATTCCCATAAAATTCCCAAAGATCTATCGAAGTATCCCCAAGATATACCCAAGGTATATTCTAGGTATACCAGACTTTTATAGCATTTGTTTACAGATGTTTTAGACCCAAGGTATCCCCAAAATATACCTAAAGTATACCAGACTTTATAACTTTTGTTTTAGGCTAAGATATCCCAAGATATACCCAATGTATGTCCAAGTTATATCAGACTTTATAGCCTTTGTTTACATAAGTACTTTAGGTCCAAGATATCCCAAGATATATACAAAGTATGACCAAGGTATACTAGGAATTATCTTATGTTTTGTTAGGTCAAGGTATATCCGAGATATACTTAAAATATATAGGAGATGTTGGTGTAATTGTAAAAAGTATTAAATTGAAAAAAATATTAATGGAATATAAAGTTGTATTTATTTCTCCTTTTTTTGGTAATTATAAAAAAATCTTTTAAATATATTTGTGAGATATCTCCTCTTCCTAGTACGAAAAACAATCATACAAGATAGTATATTATATACAATTGTCACCGCGGACTAATCCAATTGTCATCCCTAGCTAAAGAATTAACTAGGAGATTGAAAGAGACAAATATTTTCGTGACTAATCCGTCGCTATAATAGTTAAGCTTCATAATTTCTCTATTTAACGATGGGAAAATCCATTGTAAAAAGGGTTTTTATTTGTAGTAATGACATTTCAATTGGATACTCTAAATTGATGAATCCACCTTCTCATCTGATTCAGTACTCATCTTCGAGAGTGGTATCTTTCTGAGTATTCGTAAATTAAAAATGAAATCCTTTCTATCGCTTCCTAAATAGAGATTGAGTTTAAATATGAGAATTGTCCACTAAATGTTTCAAAATGATGTCACTTTAATTTAATTTAATTGGTGAAAAAACGATATCTTTTCATTACAATGTTAAGGGCATTCAACGTGGCATTCATGTGGCATTCATGTGATGGGGCTCTGATACGAGGATGATGTGGTGCTAAATGATGTCTATGTCAGTTCCACTGTGGCACTTATGTGGTATTTTTGTTTACAAAATAAACGACGTGTCCATTTTTGTCACAAGAAAATTCTGTATATCCAAAATTGAAAATGGTCAAACCACAAGTTATTGTTTTTTTTACTCGTTTCCATTTTTTATTTGTAGAATAATGGTCATAAAAGACGCCTTTCAGCAGATGGATTCAATATGGGATGATCAAATACTTCTTAATCCTTTCAAATAATGAATAAAATTTATCCTCTACTTTAAATTTCTTTCAAGGTTGTGCATTGAATCATGACCTTCCACCCTTCTCATAATTATTTCATAATAATTGTGCTAATTGAGTTTGTCTAAATTAGTAAAAAATAAAAATAATGAGCAACAAATAAACATCTTTCATGAAAATTAATAAAATACAAGTTATTAGAGAAAAATGTAACATACATGCTTAAAAATAAACTAAGAAGAAAATATAATCATACATATTTTCATATATTATAGAGATTCATCAAATTATAAAATTCAAATCAATCTTAAAATTAAATTATTAAAGTTAGAATAATAAATATTATGAAATTTATTTCAAAAAAAAAAGTCCAATATATATATATATATATAAAAGTGTCATATAATTTGACCCGTTTTCAATTTTGGATATGTGATACTTTTTATGAGAAAAAGGAACTTACCAAAACTGCTATATTAGTGCCATGTCAGCATTGATGTAGAACTGCTGTGGATATCATGTCAATGCTACATCAATGCTATATTAATATCACATCACAAAAATATCATTTCAGCATCATATTAGTGCCACGTTAGATATCTTTTAATAAGGGTATGTATCGGTTCGGTTTGAAACCGAATTGAATTCTAATAAACCGAACTAGACAGATATATATTTTGAACTAAACCAAATTAAAATATTTTTATTTGGTTTAATTTGGTTTAATCGATTTTGTAATTAATTTATTAATTAAAATAAATTATAATTATTAACATATTTTATCAATTATAAAAAAATAAAATCAGTCATAATAACTTTATCAATTAAAATCAATTATTATAACTTTATAAATTACCATAAATTAAAATCAAAATTTTATAATTTAACATAAATTAAAATCAATTATTAATGACCATAAAATTAAAATTAGTTAACACTAACTAAAATAAATGGTGATAGTTCATATTTTTTCAACTATCATGTAACAAAACTAATTATTATAAACTATAATTTCATTTATTTTATATAAACATTAGAATTAATTACTATAAAATTTATAAAAAATATAAATGCATAAAAAAATTCTATTGGTTTGGTTTAATCGGTTTTCAACTTTTTTTAACCGAATCGAATAAATTCAAAACAGAATAAACCTAACTAAATAAACCGAATTTAATATTATTCAGTTCGATTTTTAGTTTCAGTTCGATTTTACTCAAGCCTTTCCTTTAACACTGAAATGATAAAATGCCATTTTTCACTAACGGATTAAATCATGGACCTTTTTTTATCAAAAAAATCATGTGTGCCTTAAATTAAAAATCAGAAAAACTACATACCACTTTTTTGTATTTTTTTCCTTTTATTTTGGGTGAAAAAGCATCATTTTGATTTCATTTGTTTTTTTTATACTTTTTAAGAAATGTCATTTGTACGTACTAATATATGTCAACATTGTCAAATAAAAAAATTAAATGTCACATCATTGTTAAACAAAATAGAATTAATACTTCATAATGATATGAGAAAACTATGGACCTATGAAATTTTAAAATATATATATATATATAAAAGAAAAAATGAAATATACCTTTCATGTATTTTTAAATTTTAGCATTTATATAGACAATATTGTTTTGTATAGTGAGATTTTTTTTATTAATTGAAAATTGTTGATGGTTAGATGCTTTTAATTTAGCCTACAAAAACTTGGAATTTAGCTCCATCACTAAAACCAAATTAAATCCTTTCCTAAACTATATTTCTGAAATTAAAAATTTATATAATTAAAAATTAAAATAAAATTATTTTGATATAAAAATAAAAATACAAAATTTTTTTATGAAAATTGCCTGATCTTGAAAAATGTATTCAATAGATTTGCCTGTTAGGTTTTGGCTTTACTTGGGAAAAGGGACAAAATACTGGTAATTTGGTTCTGGAATGACTTGACATGGCCTTGGCTTCTCAGTCTTAGGTTGATCTCTTTCCTAATAATGGTCTTTGAAATCTTATGGCTTCTATCTATCATAGTACGATCAAATTAGTGATTGATCAAGGGTATTGGACTTCGCATCACTTTGTGGCAAAATAAATATTAAACTTTTTGTACAATAAAAATAATTAAACAATTTTTTTCATAAATATCGCTTTCGGTAAATGAGATATATCGATACCAAAAAATCTAAATTTTTACCAGATTTTGCCACATCACGCCATATCGAATGACATGTAAATATAAATCCTAATTTAGTTTGCCACACCAAATGTTTGGGTTTATTTCATATATATTATTGAACTTTATTATTATTACAGTAAAATTATAAAAAAATTTTTATTTTAAAAAATTACTTAACTATATTTTTATTTCACTAAATCGTTTTCAATCAATTTCTGGTAATATATCAACTGTAATATTAGTTTTTTGGTTAATCATATATAAAAACTGATCGAAAATAATTTTAATAAAATAAAAATATATATAGTTCATTGATTTTTTCGGAATGAAAAAAATATTTTATGATTTTACTGTAATAAGAATAAAATTCAATGACCATAAATTAAATTAATCCTAAATGTCCATATGACAATACCATGTGAATAAGATTAGTTTCATATGTTGTTATTGAACTTATATCCTAATTACATTTCAGCTACTATAGAAAATTATTTTTTAAATTTCTCTTGGGTAAATTACTAGGACCACTTGAAGTTTATTTGAATACACTAGTTAGTCCCTTCATTTTTTGCAAATATATTTTGAAGTTCTTTAGGTTTAGTTTAATACACTATATTGTCGTTCTGTTTATTTTTGCTATTACAAACAAATAAGATGTCGATTTTGCCATTCTTTTTTTGTCATAAAAAATACCAAAATTTTTTTTAATGTCAACTTGATACTAAAATGTCAAATTTGCCTTTCTTTTTTTTAATGTATTTTTTAAATTAACAAAATGTCAAATTTGTAAAAATATAAATAAGGCTATTTTTTGTTGACTAACAAATTATTCTAGTTGACTAATAGAATATTTGATTCAAAATTAACGGAACCAAACCTTAGAGATTTATAATATATTTTCAAAAATAAATGATTAACTGATATATTCAATCAAAATTCAAATGTGTCATAGTAATTTACCCATTTCTTTATTGTACTCAAAACTTTGAGGTAGTTTTCCCCTATTTCTCTTCAAATGAATATTGAATGAAAAAATACATGAATATTTTGTGTATAATAAAAAAAAATTGAAATATGAATTTTCTTTTCTAATTAAAATGCAATTAAGGTATCAATTTAGTGACTGCTACTAATATTAACACATTTTGGAATTTAGAGACAATTTTTTTTTTACTTCATGATATCTAATATGACAGCGAAATTAGGTTTATGCTTATGTGTCATCCTACAAGGCTTGATTTGGAAAAATTCATAGCTACATTAGTAGCTACATCATATTTTTGGCTGCTGACACTGCAAAAGTGGTAGAAAGTTATTTTTATGAAGAGAAATTGTTTAGTTACTTTTATAACACTAAAAATTTCATATTTATTTTGCCACAAGTGATGCAAAGTTCTGATGAATAAATTGACATGTTGATCAAGCAAATGTCGTTCCTGTTAATAAGATTTTGCTACATGAAGATATTGGGTAGAAACAAAAGTACTGTTACACAATTCAATCAATTCCCACTGACATAGTCTAATTATCATCGTTTAATTTAAATATGCACCAATAACTATATTAGGTGAGACTCGTTAATCTACCAACCTAATATTTTCCACAATATCACATGTATACAATTTGATGCAATAAAACAATTTAAAGTATGCATTTTCTTCAATAAAGCAATTCAACATGCTTATTGTTTTAAATATTCAATATAAATTATACATATTACATATTAGGAGCAAAAATACAATACTACTACTAATCATGCCATGACATATTTATTTGTCACTAATATCCATCAAATATATATATAATTAATTTTTATGTAAAAAATTTACATTTTTCACACTTTTTTTATTAAAAAAGCTTCAAAACATGCTCTAAAAATTCTGAAAAAATATCCATTAAATAGAAAATTAAATTTTAAGCACTTTAAAAAACTTGCATCGACGACAAAAGCATGCACGTGCCCTCATAAGCTGAAGAAAGGCTATCCACGTGCTTCACGTGCCTACATGCACCTGTTGACCTCCGTAGACCGCCATGTTAGCAGATCCGCATGGACCTATCAAGGAGAGCCATGTCTCGACAATGTGCCATGTGGCATTAACATGTGTATGTGACATATGGCATGCCACATCATCAAACATAACATCATGGACCAATTATAAAGTCGCCACATGTCACGTCCTCCACGCCAGCTTGACACGCTGGCAAGCCACGTCAGTGCCAGCTCATCCTCTTTTTCCATGTAAGACCACATGCGTGCTGACATGTGGCTGGCGGTTACAA
>CATIWF010046541.1:0-17316 GCA_949630135.1 Balakata baccata
ATTAACTCTAAACATCTCATGCTTATAGATTATGAGATCTACTACTTGATCCAATCAAGGAATATAACATGTGCTAGTCTATCTAGATTAGTAATGTCCCATCTCATTAATACTATAACTAGGGATAATTTATAAACTAACATAATTACACATGATAAGAATCTCATTATCATGATCTCATCATGATTTCCTTCATGCTATGTTATGTATCAAGGACTTCATTAATCAATTTAAGATCACTATCAATTCATATAACAAATGAATACCAAATTAATGAAAATGCCTTTTTTTAATTAAATAAATATGTATAATAACTACTAAAGGTAATTGCCTTTAGAGCACTTCTCTAATATACGGCACACAAGAAAGCAAAATTAAATATTGAAATCAAATAGCAACGAAATGCATTTAGATAGATAAAATTAAAACTAAGATATTTGTCTTCGGTAAAAAAGAAATTTAATTGTTTAGATCCATGAAAGGGTTAGGCTCATCAATGTTGATAAAATATTTGTTTAAGAATGAATTTGAAAAATGAAAATAAAGCTCTAATTTAAATCCATTTTAAAAAAAATCAATCGAATTCATGAATATAATCAATTAAAGGATGGAATTTTCACTGAGGCAACCTATAAAATGTATGGCTCCAACAATATGAGATTTATGGATGAAAGGCCTATGGATTACTTAAGGTCAGTTTGGAATTGAGTTTTGGAAAAACACTTTTAAGAAAAAATTTTGTATTTTAAGTTTTGAAAACTGTTTTTGATAGAAGTAGATAAAAAAATATATTTTTTCCAAAAACATGTTTGAAAAAGCAGTTTATAAAAAATTAGTCAATTAAATAAAAAAATTCAAAATCTACTTTTAGGAACATCAATCTCAAACACCCCTTTAAGGCCATAAGAACTTTAACATTAGATGCATAGAATTTTCACAATATGTAACTTAAAGGCCAAAGGCAAAAGTGTGATTGATGCTAAGGGTTTGTAGTATCATACTCGGGGGCAAGATATCCCTAGGTGCCCAGCACCCAGGTTGATACATGTCCACTAGCTTTGTCAGGTCCAAGCTTAGCCAATCCAAAATCAGAAACTCTTGCATGGAAATTTTTGTCCAATAGGATGTTATTGCACTTGAAATCTCTATGAATAACTGGAGGACTAACATGTTCATGCAAATACTCCAAACCCTTGATAACTTCAAGGGCAATTCTTAACCGTGTTTCCCAGTCCAATCTAAAGTGCATAACATTATGACCTACACAATTTGTCTTAACCAAAACAATTTAACTATTCAAAAGATTTCCAAGTGTTAGAAAGATGGTGCACCAAGAAGAGGGGTTGAATTAGTGGCAAATAGAAATTTTTGGTTTAATGGAATTCTCAAGTGTTTAAGTAATATGCAAATAAAACATAGAAAGTAAAAGAGCAAGAGAATTTATAGAGGTTCAGGTATTAACAAACCCTAGTCATCTCCCCAATTGCAATTGCGAGTTCCACTATCTCAACTAGAGATACAAGAGAGTTTCCTAGCTAACTCACAACTAAAGAGTTTTTCTAGCTCACCCACAACTAAGGGTTTTCTTAAGGCTCACACCAAATCAAAATCCCTTGTATTTTAATGGCTCACATAATAACCAATTCCTTGTGTTTTGAACAGGTTCACACACAACCCAAACAAGAGTTTTCTCACTAGGCTCACTCTTACAACCTTAACTCAAGTATTTAAGGTTAACACCTCAAACTTTTTACAAAATGTTTCCTGGTCAGAAAATCATATTTCTAGAACTTTTGACTAAAAAGTTCGAATGCTGGAATCGAGCACTTCCCAAGGGGAAAATTATCCTTCAATATTTGACTAATTTGTTCACTAAGCAAATCAAATCTAATTGCCTTGAAACTTTGTACACTATCAAAACAACACTAGATGAAAACATTAGTAACATTTAATTTGATTGTCAAGATCAAAATAGAGATCAATCGCCCTAAGGTCAACGATCTCTCCCATTTTTTATTTTGACAATCAAACTAAGCAAAATAATTAAATTGAGCATACAAAAAAGAGACTAACATATTGAAAAGCAATTATGTCAAGTTTCAAGGTATTCCAAAAGATTTTCATGTTCCATTGTAAAAAATCACACTTTTTAGATCTCAATGTTTTTGAATGATCTCTCCCCATTATGTTTTTACATTTTGCTTATGTTTTCTTATATTTCTCCTCCTTTGTCAAGATCAAAAAGAATATAAGCAAGTGTAGCATAGGATCAAACACATAGGGCATAAAGAGAGAAGATAAGAGAGAAAATTAAAAGATTAAACAACATGATACCAAAAGGTTATAATATATAAAAAAAAACTCTTAAAACATAACAAGGATATGAAAATAGCAAATGTTATCAATTGCTAACAAATGATACCAATTGTTGGTCGCACAAAAACATCAAGATAAGTATATCATCTTAAAGCATAAAATATGAGTTAGGGAATGCTTATTAATAAGAAGACTGTTCCATGATTTTGAGGCACGTTTTCATAAAGATTGAATTCTTCTCTTGCGATCTCTTCTTTAAGTAGCTCCCCCTTACTTTATGCCTAGTTTGAGTTTAATGGGGTTGATCACTTGAGTGAAAACATTTTTTTGAGCATGTACCTTTGACCACTTATGGGCAACCTACAAAAGAATCAAACAATTTTTGGTACCCATTTAAATTCGGGTCCATGGAGGTTAGCTCTAGAAAGTTCCCAGTGAGCCTTCCTTATAAAATAATGCTTGTTTATGTGCCCAAATCTCATGCAGTAGTGGCATTGCTTGGACTTAAATGTTTTTTGCTGCTTTGCATGGGGTTTAGGTTTCACAACATGAAAAGAATGTGATTGTGAGCAAGCACAATGTTGTGTGGTATGTGTAACCTTATATTGATGCTTTTTATACAAGAAGGCATGGTTGGTCTTTTGAGGTTTCCCTCCTGGACCATGTGAGCTTTTATACTCTTCTTTTGAGTAGTGGCTTTGGTGTGTGCCTTGCCTTTGGCTTTAGAGCCAATTACCTCAATGAATGAGGTTTGTAGTTTGCTAGCCTTAACAAAATATTGAGCTAGGTGGAGATGATGATGTTGAAGCTCCATTGAAGTCTAGACCATATCTCACTAGAGGAGGTCTTTGAGATACAATAAGAGTATCCAAATTTTCATTCCCTTTGTGAAATTTTGAAATTGAGTTTCTAAGCTCCTCAACCTCATTTTTTAAATTATTATTTTCTCTAAGCAATGAAGAGTTTGAAGGTTTTGATGAAAGATCATCCAATAATTTCCTAAGAGATTCATTAGATGTTTTAAGCTCTAAAATAATTTTTTTTGTAGATCATCAAAATCAATTTTCAAATCCAAATACTTGTTTTTATGAAAAATAGTTTTCTTTTTAAATTTCTCAATTTCAAGGTTCATAACTTCAATCAAAATATCATCATCATCATCATGCATATTATTAAAAGATTGAGACGTAGAACATACCTCATAGGAGTCCTCTTGTAGAGCCATGAAGTAAGAGGCATCATTTTCTCCGTCATTTAAGAAGCTTCATCACTTGAGGGCTCATGCCTTCTTTGCTTCATGGAAGTTCCATATCATTTTTTAAACCTCGCCATTGTCTTCTTGTACCTTTGAAACCAAATGATATGAAACCTCCATGAATAAGCTTGAGAACCCCTTTATGTACCCCCTAAAGCATTAACATGAAAACCTCAAACTCAATTCAGCAACAACCCCTAAGAAGGCTAGAAGTCAAATTACTTAGATAAGATGATCAAGAATTAGAATAAAGAAAACTTGTTTCTGAATTCCAATTTCAAAACACTCCACAAGAAGGTGATCAATCTACTTAAATGTTCCTTAAAGCATGTATTCTATGCAAGAACACAAAGATAAAAGTAAAACAGCCTTTTTGGATTAAAAACTTCAAAAAATCTGCCCAACCATTAGTCCAAGGCATATTTATAGCCTTTCCTTAATGAAAATGGAAACTAATCAAATCATATCCCAAATGGAAATTAATGGGACTGTTTTAAAAGAAATAAATCTATCAGCCCCTTATTTAAGCCTAATAAACATGATTAAACTTAATAGACCAGCAAGCTAAAGTAAATTCCCCATACAAATTCGGCCAACCCACAACAAAAGTGGCCCATTACATTCTTAATTAAATCCATTAGTAACTTGGATTTGAATTAAGTAGTATTGAACTTGAGTTGCACTTGTTCCAAAGTTTTGATGTCCTTCTAAACCTTCACTAAGCCTTATAGATAATGGATTGAGGCTTGTTGAAGCTTCTTAGATCGAGACCTTGTTAAAGGACCTTGAGGTATGCTAATCGGACTAGAGGCCATGTCTTCTTGATCCTCTTGTTGAATACTTGAAACTTGGTGTATAGGCTGCTCCATAATAGAAGTTATTACCATACCTTTTCTTTTCCTTAAGCTTTAATCTTCTCATATGGTTGACAATTTCTTCATCACTATCTTCTTCACTCCTTTTCCTCTTGGCTAGAGCTTTCATCTTCATAATACTTTGAAGTTGAAGATTTGAAAGCTAAAGCCTTCTCCTTTTGAAGCTCCATCTCCTTGTCTTTTGCCAAAGCCACCTCATGTGTGAGAAGCTTGCTAATGAGCACATCGGTGGACATTTTACTTAAATCTTCATTGGCTTCCTCAATGGCAACAACTCTTGACCCATACTCCTTAATGGGAAGACTTCTTAAAATTTTGTTATTGATATCTTCAAGCTTAAGGTGCTTCCCAACCTTTCTTAATATGTTGATGATAGCAAGGAGCCAGTTGGTCATGTTGATAATAGACTCAAAGGATTTCATCTTGAAAAGCTCATATTTGGATATGAGCAATTGGATTCTCTTGAACTTCACTTGTTTGGTTCCTTCATAGTAATTCTCCAAGGTTTTCCAAATACCATGAGAGCTTCTATAATGTAACACTTTGAGATTATCTTCTTGAGGAATGGCAGCAAGGAGAATTGCCATTGCTCTTTTGTTTCTTCCATTTGCCTTCTTTTAAAGCATTGGACCAATCATCCCGAGAAATTTCTTCGTCTAGACCTTTCACTTCCTTGGTTGGTGGCTTCCACTCCTTGTAGATAGTGTCCCACAAATCAATGGACTCACTATCCATTAAGAGCTCCATTTGAAATTTCCATTAACCAAAGTTAGCACCATCAAAAATAGGGAATGATTGCTAACTTCACACTTCACCATCTTGATCTTTTCTCTCACACTTAAGCCTTGAATAGAGAGACCAAGGCCCTAATACCAATTGTGGGAAAGATAGGGAACTAAGAAGGGGGGGGGGGGGGGGGGGGGGTTTGAATTTGTGGCAAATAGAAATTTTCGGCTTAATAAATTTCTTTGAGTGTTTGAGCAATATGCAAATAAAACATTAAAAGTAAAGTAGTAAGAGAATATTGCACACAAAGATTTATGGAGGTTCAAATGTTAACAAACCCTAGTCCTCTCCCCAACCGCACTTGGGAGTTCTACTATCTCAACTTGAGATTACAAGAGAGTTTTCTAGCTAACTCACAACTAGAGGGTTTTCCTAGCTCACCCACAACTGAGTGTTTTCTCAAGGCTCACATCGAACCCAAATCCCTTGTGTTTTAATGGCTCACACAATAACCAATTTCTTGTATTTTGAATAGGCTCACATACAATCCAAACAAGAGTTTTCTCACTAGACTCACTCTTTCAACCTTAACCCAAGTGTTTAAGGTTGTTAACACTTCAACCCTTTTACAAAATAAGTTGGGAAATAAAATTGCAAGAGTTTTGGCACATTTAAAATAAAGCTCTTATATTCTAAGGCCTTTTGGAGGTCTATTTATAATGTTTACCTTCCAATTAGCCGTTATATATGGTGCCAAAATTATTTCTAACGTTTAAAAGTTGTTTGACAAAGATAGTTTCCCGGTCAGAAAATTCATATTTTTGTTGGAGCCTTACACGTGGCAGCCTTGGACTTGTCATTTTCTTCAACGGCTAGTCTTAGTCAAATTTCTCGGTTGGGACAAGAGTTTCCCGATCGAGACAACTTTTTGGAACTTTTGACTTAAAGCTTGGAATGCTGGAATTGAGCACTTCCCGAGGGGGAAACTGCCCTTTAATATTTGACCGATTTGTTCACTATGCAAATCAAATCTAATTGACTTGAAATTTTGTACACTATCAAAACACACTAGATGAAGACATTAGTAACATTTAATTTGATTGTCAAGATCAAAATAGAGATCAATCATCATAAGGTCAACAATATCATTAGTTATATAATTTTTATCATAATCTCACCTCAATACTTTCCATCACCACATATGCCATGGTCAACTCGACCATATACTCTAAACTAGACTAAAATGGATATGGGAATTATCAGCTATTACAAGCCATCTTAGGCCCTCACCTGAGAAAAGATCATCTTAGGCCCTCACCTGAGAGAAGATCATCACAAGAACTTTGAGTGTGCAACTCTGGGCATAACCCATCAATGCATGGGTCTCATCTCCTATGATGGCCAACTCTAGGCCTAAATGGTAACAAGGCTCCCTCAATGGCATGTCATCTCTTCTACCTCTAGTCCTAGTTAGAGTAATTGGGCATTGTCTATCTCACGTTTCTCCATCGATAGGATCTTCTATCTTATCCCACTTGTTTTATATTGTGGCAATGTTATGGAGTAGCCTATACACCAAGTTTCAAGGATTCAACAAGAAGGCAAGGATAAAGCTCAAGAGGTCTCTAGTCCGATTAGCATGCCTCAAGGTCCTACAACAAGTTCTCAATCTAAGAAGCTTCAACAAGCCTTAATCCACTATCTAAAAGGCTTAGTGAATTCAGCTAGTGATTACAACGACATCAAAACTTTAGAACAAGTGTAGCTCAAGTTCAATACAACTTAATTCAAATCCAAGTTACTAATGGATTTAATTAAGAATGTAATGGGCCACTTTTGTTATGGGCTGGCCAAATATGTATGGGTAAATTACATTAGTTTGCTGGTCTTAGGTTTAATCATATTTATTAGGCTTAAAATAAGGGGCTGGCAGATTTATTTTAAAACAGTCCATTAGTTTCTATTTGGGATATGATTTGATTAGTTTCCATTTCAGATATTATTATATTAGTTTCCATTTGGGATATGATTATATTAGTTCCATTTAGGATATGATTTGATTAGTTTCCATTTGTGTTTACCCTTTATTAGTTTCCAAATTCATAAAAACCTTGTAAAGGCTATAAATATGCCTTGGACTAATGGTTGGGCAGATTATGAAATTGTTAATCCAAAAAGGTTGTTTTGCTTTTATCTTTGTGCTTTTGTGTAGAATGCATGTTTTAAGGAACATTCAAGTAGATTGATCACCTTCTTGTGGAGTGTTTCGAAATTGGAATTCAGAAATAAGTTTTCTTTATTCTAATTCTTGATCATCTTATCTAAGTAATCTGACTTCTAGCCTTCTTAGGGGTTGTTGCTGAATTGAGTTTTGGGATTTTCATGTTAATGCTTTGGAGGTTCATATATATATAAAGGGGTTATCAAGCATATTCATGGAGGTTCCATGTCACACGATATAATTATCACAATTTCAGTAGCACCATGATCAATATTATCACACAATTCACTTCAATAAATTATTTCAAGAGTATCACAAATATATATAATATAACTCAAAATATTAGATCATGACATAACTCAATATATATCATGTTTTATGTGAACCATCTCAATATATGACTCACTTTAACATTCTCATATCATCTTATTTTATTTCAAGGATAACACCAATAAACATTAGCAGGGTATGTCTCAAAATATCTCACACAGTTACACCTACCATATCATCACATAATTCACACTAAAATCTCATATAAATCACATCACAAGTACCCTATAGTTCACCCAAGTGGAACCAACCTACAACATACACATTCAACCTTAATTCATGCCACACACCCACATTAAATATTTATCATCCATAACTTATAGGTTCATCGTATAATACTCACAGGTTTACCACAACTAACTCAAAGGTTCATCGCAGTGAATTTCCAAGTTCATCACAATTGGCTCACAAGTACATCATTTAGCTCTTTCAGGTTCATCATTCATGAATTATAGATTCATCAATTAAAAGCTATTGGTTCATCATATTCAAATCATGCAATCAAAACACTATACATCCAAAAACACACATGGCTTGAACATACAATTTAGATTTGAAGGCCCATAATGCACAGACCTTAGCTAACACGATGACTTCCTCAACATCTGAGGGCTAATGCTCCCTTTTGAAATAGTTTCTCCATTCTTTTGTGAGCCTAATTTGAAAGTACAATTTATCAATACATTCTTGGAATACTTATTTTCAATATGTTTGGGACAAATAACTAAAGTTTCTCCTAGATGGTAGTGTGATCTTCTTGGACTTTTCATCCTATAACTTCTCTTATACTTATCTAATTTGTATTATTCTTACTTCTAATTAAATTTAACAAATAATTCTATAACATATTAAAATTTCAGCTCATTTGGAGCATTATATGATTTTTGGTGTAATTTCAAATGTTGTCTGGAAATCTGCCGGACAGTTATGAAACTCCTTTAAAAATTCATATCTCACAACATGTATGATATAATATTGTGAAACTATAGAACAGTTAATATGAAACATTTTTAATGTTTACCACTTCCCTCACTTCGACTCCAAAGGTCCTTAAATGTTAGGGGACATATAACTGGTCAAGCTCAGGATGTCAAACAGACCAATCCTCCTTTTTATGAGCATAACTCACAAATTATAAAACATATTGAGGTGAAAGTTCCACAGGAGTTTAGATAAGACAAAGAAATAAAACTTTTATGCTTATCACTTTGGTTAATTTGATCCACATACTGTTAAAAAATATGGACTAAGCAGCTAGAGCAACACTGATACACAGAAAACAGCTCCAATCAAAGGAACAATCATGCTTCATTTCAGAATAACTCAACCTACACAAGGAATATAAATACGAAATTTGGTACAGAGATATAGGACATATAAATATACAACTTTTATGTTTTAATCTTCCTTTAATTCGGTCTCTATCATCATGAAAATAGGTAAAAACCGTAGTGAAATCAGAGGGAGTATCATCTAGAACCAGTCCTACTTCTTTAAAAAAATCTCTTTATACACAACAAATCATTCAAAAATGTTTCATAGGCAAATATCTACAACTTTTATGTTCTAAACTTCTCAAAATTCGTCCTCTAGATCCAGGAAAATAAAACCCCAAATTCTGCCATGAAAACAGTATTCTAAGTTGAAATATAGTTACTAGCTACACAACCAATCAACCTTCAATCTATTTTTAGCAATTCAAGATAGATTAATCAACTTACCAATGATCACAAAAGCTTGGCTTGTGGCTGGAATTTGAAATAAATTTGAAGAAATGAGGGGAAGAAGAAGGAAAGTAATGAAATAAAGCAATTGGCCAAAAACACCTTTATATATATCCAATATCTTGCATTCCCATCCACCCAATTTTATTTTTTTTGGTCCCATATGTTTGACCCTCCAAGTATCATATACCTTCCATATAACACACATATAACCCTCATCAAAACCTTCATATAATACAATTCAGTTCTAAGCCCTAACTTGCGGGTGTTACAATATATACACACACACACACACACACACACACACACACAAAATATCTAAAGTTTACAAAAAATAGTTTACAAGAGTACTTAACCCATAAAAAAGCCATAAAACACAAATGTTTAAATTACAACTGATATGGACAAAAATGAGAAGATTATACAAAAGGTCACTATGTGATATATACCCCGAAGATAAGTCGACTCTAGATTCCAGGCTCTTTGTCTTCTGTAGCTATTCTGGCAAGTCTCTACACTTATGTGAGAGACAACAAGCACTCTCAGGCTAAGCAATTGCTTAGTGACATACAATAGTACTATAATTTAAAATGCATGGGCATACACAAGTTAATGGCATATATAACTAATACATTTCTCATTAACAAACCATTGGCAATTTCAAACAATGTAATAACATTCCATATGAATATGCATCATAATAATTGTAACACCCACTAGTTAGGCCTAATAATTCTATGAAATACATTTGCATCAGTGTCATTTAAGTGAACAAGGTTTTTTGGACAAGAAAATAGATGAAAAGTGATGAAAAAGAAGGCCTATCAGAGGGTCAAGGCCGTGACTCTTGGTATCATAGGCATGACTATCGAAGTGAGGCATTTCAACCTCACTGTTGAGTGTCACAACTGTAAATCAAGATGTCATGGGTGTGACACCCTTAACAGATACATAAAAACATGATTTTTCGAACATAAATGAAAACCACAAACCCTAGCCACCATTCTCCAGACACTAGAGCGTTGTCCCAATCAATTCTCCACCATTTCTCTTAGATTTCTTGAGTTAAAAACATTAAACCCTAAGCCAAAACAAAGATTTAACAAGAATATTGAAGGTTTAAGCCTTGTTTAGGATTGCTCATGGTGGGTAGCAAACGAAAGCCAAAACCCTCCTTTCCCCACCTCGTTTTCAGTTCATTCTAGGTAAGATTTCATGGGCTTCAACTTTTTAAGGGTCTTTCCTTAGAGTTTAATTTATTATACCATGAATTTAAAAGGTCTCCATCTTGGGTTTCATATTCACATTTGGGGGTTTTCATTGTTTCAAGTAGAACTTCACATTTGACATGAGTTAAGGTCATAGTGACAAGATTGTGATTTGAACTAAAATGACGAGTAAATGGGATATACGAAATGGTGATTTTGTCCAAAGGATTGACATGAATATTACGGCTTCAAGGAGGAACCTTTCATATGTATATATATACACACATTGGCATGATAATGAACGATGTCAATAGCTTTAAAGAATGATTATAAAACCCTCCCATAATACACTTCCTATGTATTAGGAATATGATCCCTAATACATAGGAAGTGTTAAAGATTGGGTAGCTATAACCTGCCTAAATTTAAAACTTTTCCTATATAAATCATTATGATTCCATAAATATGTATACTTAATTTGACTAACTTTTCTAACTTATTGAATATCCTCTGAACTAGCTATCACTAATTCATGTTTACTAGTTCAATCACTTATCATATATTAGATTAGACCTACAATGCCTTCATCTCATGCATCTTAACTATATCTAGTTGAGCTATACCTATTCTTTTCTTTTCTTTTCTTTTTTTTTTCCTTTTTACTTTACATCATATTACATAATTACAGGATAACAAACATAATAATTACATCCCTTTAAATGAATGCATGTTATGACTATGTTTGGCTTAAATCCGGTTTACACGGTCCCGTCTCTGCATGGGCTTTGGCTTCTCCATTGTCAACTGCTACATCAACTATATATTGGCTCTATAACCTACGTGCACATGAAAATACGCTAAGCTATTCATAGCTTAGTAATACACGTATGCATATAAAATCTAAGATGTAATTATATAATTCAGGGCATGTAAAATTGATAACACAATCATTTTCAAATTATGTAATTTTAATAATGTCAAGGCATTTATTCAATACTCATGCAAAAAGTCACATATTTAATGAATGCCTTACACATACATGCTTATGCGATTCATAATTTACATATCTTTGTCTTTATTTTAATATCCCAATATTTTATAATCACGTGCATCTAGAATCCCTATATAGTTATTTCAAAGTTATACTACTTAACAGTACTTTTGTATCTCAATCACCAATCAATGCAATGACCTCTCGGAGGCTCAAGCATGTATCAAATATCGAAGGGGAGCTGAACCTCTAGAAATTGAAGTCTTTACTTTTTAATCTGGTAATTGAGTAAACCACTGGTCTTCATTTATTATTCTCATATCTTACTCATAAATCATTATTTATGCATACCGAATATATGTGCTTTCAAAACACATATATCATAAAGTACGACATATCAAATTCAAAAAAAAAAATTAGGGTACTTCATTTTTTTTCTTTTCTTATTCTGATGCTTATGCAAATTAATAATTTCCCATGTTCAATTCTCATATTTGGATAAATAGTTGAAGCCTCATTCCCGGACTAGCGGGATATGGGATGTGAAGTAGGAGCACTTGTCCGAGCTAGCCACCCTACTCACTCACCACATATGTGTGTTTTATGAGCTTCTCAAGTCAAGTGTGCTCTCCGAGATATAATCAACTTTACCGACTATAACAATAAATATGAGTACCAAGAACAGGAGCACAAGTCCGAGTTAGTTACCCTGATTCTCACTCATATATCTCATCGATACAAATCGCTTATCCCATTTAACCTTTAGGTCTTTCCTTATAGTTTAATTGATTAGAACACGAATTTAAAGGTCTCTCCATCTAGGGTTTTTAGATTCACAAATTGGAGGTTTTCATTGTTTCATGTATAACTTCACATTTGATACGATTTAAGGCTATAATTGGTATTAATTTCATATTAGGTGAGGAAAGTAATGGTGGAGAAGCCACCAACGCGTGAGGGCGAGCTAGTGAAAGTTTTACAGCTATATTTTCAAGTCTGTGCATATTTGTAAGGCCCTTCAAGGAAGTAGACACTTTCTTCTATGCCTTTGGAGAGCATGATGTCCAAAAGACAACCCAAGAGGCAACAAGGAAATGTGCAAGGCTCTGAATAGGAGGAGAAGGGTCAAGTGCCCAAGACATGCCTCCACCTCCTCACGCCCAACCTATCACCTTGCAAAGTCTTTATGACTTTCAAATGCAATCCTTCAACACCATAAGGGATATGATGCAACATCTCCACTTGAACATTCAAAGCATCCAAGGACAAATGAATCTCAATGTTTGCACTTATAGCTTTAAAGCTGCCCTTCCATTTGAGGGGGAGCAAGGCATTCAAAAGGAGGAAGAGGAGGCAAATAGTGAGGAAGGAGATGCTTAATTTAGTTCTATTTTCTCTAATTCTCTTTTGTTTTTAGGCTAAGTGTCTTAGATGTGTGGTCATATCATGTTTAGGTTACACATTCTCTTTTCATGTAACACATTTCTATTTTCAATAATATGTTTTCTTGTTGTTCATTTCTTACTCTCTTTGGTGATTGCTTCTTTTTCCTTTATATGCTTCTAGTCTTTTTGATCTTGACAAAGGGGGGAGAAGAAAGAACATGCAACTAATGCAAAAATTAACTTAATTTTCAGATTCATAACTTAGTTAACTATGTTGACTTTAACAATCTTAGTTGACTTAAGTTATTCAATAAGATTTTTGCCTTCAAATGATGTGAAACTTTACATTCTTATTTTTCAGTACTTTAATTTGATATATGCACTATCAATTTATTATTTTTACTCAGTTTGGTTGTCAAAATAGAAAAGGGGGAGATTGTTAACCTTAAGGTGATTGCTCTTCATTTTGATCTTGACAATCAAATTAAATGTCACTAACTTCTTCATTTAGTGTTGTTTTGATAATGTTCAAAATTTTAGCATATTTGGTTTTGAATTTCTCATTGAACAAGTCAAGTATTTCTAAAGACATGTAACTCCCGACTGAGACATGATTACAGATTGGGAAATCCATATTTAGACCGGAAAAAACTGCCTTATGATTTTTTAGAATTCCAGAAGCAAAAGCAGACCGGGACAGGTATAGTCTGGATCGAGAAAGTCAATTTTTAGATCGGGAAATCAAATGGACATGACCGTTGAAGAGGAGACTCCACCAATGTGTGCCACATCATCTGGAAATCAAAATGACCAAGTCAAACTAACTTATGTCCCGATCGGGAAGCATTCGAAGCCAGCAAATCCAGGACCTGACTATAGCATCCTTGAAGAGGTCCCGACTAGGACACAAGGACTCCCGACCGAGAAAATTATATAGGAACTAGTCGTTGGAGCCTTCAGTCAACCAGAAGATGCCACATGTCAAAATATGTCATTTCCCAACAGGAAAACCCATATTCCCGATCGAGAAACCCTCTCTGCCGGCTTCATTTAATGCTCTTGTAAGAGAGCGTTAGAAAGAGTAATGGAACCAATTGGTAGGTAAACCATATAAATACCCTACCAAAAAGGCCATTTAAAAATTTGAACTACTTTCTGACTATCAAAACTCTTGCAATTTATTTTCTCAATCTTTTTTTAATTAATTGATTTGTAAGGGTTCAGGAACGCCTTAAAACGCTTGGGTTATCTTGTAATTAGGTAGTGTGAGCCAAATTACAAGGAATTAGTTGTTGTGTGAGCCATCAAAACACGAGAAATTTGGATTGAGTGTTAGCCTTGGTAAAACACCTAGTTGGAAGTGAGCTAGCTAAAACTCCATTTGTAATCTAAGTGATTAGATTAGTGAATACCCAATTGTGATTGGGGAGAGGAGTAGGGTTAGTTAACACCCCGAACCTCTATAAAATTTGTGTCTCCATCTTTTCTACTTTTATCTTCTTTGTGTGTGCAATAATTTTTATTTTTCCACCAATTCATTCCCCCTTGGTGATTGTTTGGGCAACAATTTGATAAACACATAAACCTGAAAACATGATTAGAACATTGGTTTGGTGTTTGAACATATCAAATGGAGTTTTGAAAGAGTTTCAGAATTCTAGAAACATAAAAGTCGCGACCGGGAAAAGATTTCCTAAACTGCCCAATTCCAGTTTCTGTTTTAATTTGTAATGTCAATTTTTCAGCACCTTTAAATTCATAAAATTGTGATTTTGTAGAATATTTTTGTATTTTATAAGTATGTTAGATTGTTAATTTAATTCCTCTTAATTCCATTTTAATTCCGAAATTTGATTGATTCTGTTTGGGTGTTTTGTATTGGTTCCCTTGTCCAAGATTGTACTTTGAATTGGCTTGAGTTGATCTATAGATGCCTGGATAGATATTCTCTGGAATTATTAGGAATGTTGAATTTGATTTGTCATGGAATTAAGTTAATTCTAGTGTAACTAGATTAAGACTTATGAAATAATTAAATTGTTTAATTATTTGATATCAACATTAAGGTGATTTAATTTGGAATTAATTTATGGAAATTTTGGTTTTAATTGATAATGTGATTATGGAATGAAACCCAAAATGAAATTACATGATAAAAGGAAATCATGATATGGCCAAATGGGACCCGAATTTTAATTTTCTAGATTACCTTATTTTGCATTAGAGAATGTATGCTAAGGGTGTATGATGGCATGATGGATGATTATGGACAATGCCAATATGATTGAGCATGCATGTATTTTAATTTTGTATTTGGTAAATAGGGTATGCGTGTCCCTGCCTCTCTCTATACTCTATTGTATTTCCCTTCTCATCTAATTTACCTCAAATGTAAATTGAGGTTTTCTAATTTTAATATTATGTAATTAGATTGCATAGAATTAAATTAGGATTGAAGTGCATGGAGCAAGAAGCCAGGAGGTGGTGCCAATATACAAGAAGACTTAGAATAGGATTTTGAATTCTATTTTATGTTGTAATTCATGCATCTATCTAGGTGAGACCTAATCAATCCTTCTATGGCTCGAGGGATTGATGTTAGAATGTCCATAATCATTCCATATAGTTAAAGTAACTATCATATATATGTCTATGTGATGAATGGATTTATGTTATGTGTGCAATAATATGATGAAACTTAATTAACAAAATTCCTCGATAAATAAACAATTATGTCTAATGCCTTCTATTAATATGGGGAGAACCATAATTCTTCTAGATGAAGGGTTGTTAGGCACACTCAAGCCTGCTCTATAAGAATATGTTTGAACCATTGAAATATAATTTCATGATTAGTGGGTTGGACTTAACTGATTCCATTGATTTGTTGAGTATTCTTAAGGTCAATGTGGATTGGGGGCAGTGTTGGGCAATGTACATGAGATGTACATGCATTAAGGGTTGATAGTCCAATAATTTGTACATACATCAATTAGTTCATAGCACAAGTTTGTAGTTGCATGTGAAACGCAATTGGTATGGATTAGATACCTACCAATTTGATCGAAGAAGGCTTGTTGAGCACACTTAAGGTCATTCTTAAGTTGAAATTGGATACCATCACACTAGGAGAACTTCCAATAGGTTCTCTCGAGTTTATAGTGAGGGCTATGGGTTCGCAATAAAATAGTGCGAACAATAATGCGATTATTAAACCTAATAATGCATTCATGTACATTTTCTAACATGCTTTTTTTTTTTGCATCTAGGTTGCTGGAATCACCATGTCATCAAATATAAATTTACGCTCTATCTTGGATGAAAACAAATTGACAAGGCCAAATTTCTTAGACTGGCTTAGAAACTTGAGAATAGTTCTCAAGGCTGAAAAAATAGGCTATGTCCTTCATGAATTGCTTCCCGATCCCCATGCAGTTGATGCTTCTGAAGAGGTTTAGAAGGCATAGAAGAAGCATCTTTATGATAGTGAGTTGGCAAACTGTGTTATGTTTGCTTCTATGTCATTAGAACTTCAAAAGCAGCATGAAGCTATGGATGTAGATACCATAACCTACCATCTTAGGGTGCTTTTCGATGAGCAAGCTAGATCCGAACAGTTGGAGATCTCCAAGCAGCACTTCCACTCTAACATGGTTGAGGGGACATCTCTAGTGCAGCTTGTACTAAAGATGAATGGGTGTATTTATTTAATTCTCACCGGCTTGCCTGATAGTTATGCACACTTTGTGCTTAACTATAGGATGAATAAGATTACATCCATATACCCGAGCTTATCAATATGCTCAAAACAGCTGAGCCTTCTGTCAAGAAAGAGGGTAAGACTATGATGCTGATGGATTCTTCTAGTTTGAAGAAAAAGAATAAGAAGAAAAAGCCTACAAAAGCCAAGGGAGGCATGGCCAAGAAGAAGGCCAAAGAAACTACCCTGAAAGGGACTTGCTTCCATTGAGGCAAGGATGACTATTGGAAGAGGACTTGCAAAGCCTATCTAGAGTCCTTGACGAAGAAAGCATCTGATGCCCCATCTACTTCAGGTATTTTTGTTATTGATATTTGCAGTGTTTCTAATAATAACATTTGGATATTAGATACCGGATATGGCTCACACATATGCACTGATATGCATGGCCTAAGGAATAATAGACAGCTCAAGAAGGGAGAGTCAGACTTATGTGTTAGAAATAGAGCAAGAGCTGCTGCCTTAGCTATAGGAACGTATGTTTTGACCCTTCTGAGTGGGCTTATAATAGAATTAGATAATTGT
>CATIWF010046596.1:0-19093 GCA_949630135.1 Balakata baccata
CACAGCCAAAATCTGATAGCTAATTGAACAAAATCTCGAATTTCTGCCAAAATGGCTTAAATTAAAGTTACAATATTAGCGAAAACCTAGATAGCTAATTGGACTCATTAATTAATGCAGGTACACCATAGACCTTACCGGAGAGGATAAGGAGAATAATAAGGCCATATTCGGAGGTGAATGATCAGCAGTAAACATTATCATGAAATGATAGTTCATATGTTTACTGATAATCATGAAAAATTTACAAAAAGTGAAAAGAAGAAGACAAGTAAATAAGCAGTTTGATGTATATGAATTATCAGAGGCCTGGATACTAATACATTAAACCCTAGCCTGTATTTAATCTTATATATAAAAATATCTAATGAAGTTAATTATGCTGACAGCAAGAGTAAGAATAGAGAACCCTAGGGTTTTATGAAGACCACTTGAAGTTCTTCGTTACTATTTATACTAGTAAATGAAATTAAAACTGTCCCTAGCTATATGGATTTTTCTTGGTAATAGACCCAATATAAGTATTATCGGATACACTAGAGCATCAGAGGCGAGACAGGAATGAAGAAAAGAAATAGGATTACAAGATATATATATAGAGAGAGAGAGAGAGAGAGAGAAGCAAAATTGGTAAATGGGTATCAGTTGTGTGAAGGAGGGTGTGTTTTTGGCGGTGAGTAATCCAAATTGAAACCTGGATGCTTCTCTCCACGTTTACTATGAGGCACACGCCATAGTACCGAAACAAGAGACCTTTTTTGAACTAAACCCTTCTTTTTATCTGCCATTGGTGTCGCCTTGAAGTTCTGCAACTTTTGAGGAGCATTATGAGCCAACTGATGATTATGAATAGCCTCGGAGATGGTATCTTCCTTTGATTCCACTGCAGGTTTATCAGATGAGCTTGAAGACTCCACCTTTCCTGCAACTGAAACCTTCTTATCATTCTGCGCAAAACCCACAGAAAGTTAAAACACAATAAAATAACAGTGGAATAATAAGAATAAGGTAATTGAATTGATGCACCAACCAGTTTGGCTATGCGAAATCTCTTGTCGAGGCTCTTGAAATCGGCAGCAGCAAGTCTTCTAGCATTACATGCATGCAAAGAAAGGCATAAAAGTAGCAGTAGAAGAAGAAAACAAGAAGAGATTGACATATTAAGAACGAAAAGGCCTTCTTAAGCAATCAAAAATTCTAAGTAGGGCAGTGGTAATATTTTTGAAAGCTAGGCGGGGATATATGTAGTAGTAGGAGCATTAATTGCAAGCAAGCAAGAGCTTAAAGACTTTTTTGTTCGAAGAACATGCAAAATAATGAAGATATGGATGGTTTCTTTTGTACCTTCTGTGCCAAAATTTCAATTTGGCGTCCCAAAGACACAGAAGGCCCACCAGGGAAAAGAGAAAGTATAGCCTGTGGACTTGCTATGTAGATATGTTAGGGAGAGAAGACTCAGAAGAGAGTCCAAAATAGAGATTTTATTTTAACCGATGAACTTCATTCCTTGTCATGGCAATAAACCTTTTCACCACTTGCATAGTTTATGCCTCCTTGTTTCTTGCCATTGCCTGCCCCTTTGATCACCTTGAAAATCTTAACTAATTAACTATGATTTTTTGGGGAAAAAATTAGAAAATGAAAAAGGAAAGATTGACATTAAACATCCATCCATAAAAAGCTTTTGATATTATTTTACAATGCATGTAATAAGGTACGAGTCTTAGTTTTGAATATTTGTAACTAATGTTTTAATTATTGTAATTAGCTTAAATAAGGTATATATGAAGATGTGAAGTACTATTGTCTATATATAGGATTTACATAGATCAAGGTAATAAAAAATATTATATAAGTAAAATAATTAAATGTCACTCTCTTCTTAATCTAGTCTGTCATTAATAAAGTTTACATGAAAAAAATATGATTAATTAATGTAGTTCTTAACTTGTTAAGTTCAGTACTAATCAATTAATTAGAGCCGAAATGAGAATGGGGGAAGTATTTTTCCTAGATTCTTTTTAGAAGGGACCGCAAAGGTATATTTTTCTTAAAACTCACACGATTTTGGGTATTTTGAATTGAATTTTTTTTATTTAATTGGCTAATATTTTTAATTTTTTATAATTTTCTTTTCAAATTTATTTTTGGAAAAAAAATATCTATTTTCTACTTTTATCCAAAAATAGTTTCCAAATCTCAACAAAAAAACTTTTTTTTTTCGAAAAATATTTTTTCTAAATGAAATGTCCAACCTCCTCTGTAGTTGATTTCCACAAGGATAGGGCTTTGTGGTTCACACTGAAATTCATTTATGGTCTCAACAAAAAAAAAAATTATTTATGGCCTTAATGTAAGTAAATATTGGTGAATGAAATATATCAAACATGGAAATGGAGTGATAACAACACCCACATGATGATCAGCTGAGATAGACACAAATGAACCCTACGACTGTTGAAAGAAGGTAGGGACAAAGGAGGAGACAATGAGTCATGAATCGCCCCTTGTATGTTCCTTCTCAAACCAACACCTAAGAGTGCCCTAACCGTCAATACCGGCCAAACCTGACACGTGGCAGATCCCATGTGATACATTCAAGTTCAACCTCCACGTCTGCATGGGCCTAACCCTTCTTCTTCCTATGATATGGTGGACCACTTACTATACTCCTCCCATCCAAACCAGTTCTTGCCATTAATTTAAAAATAATATTGATCATGTCTATGTAAATATTAATTATCTAATCTATTTTACTCCAAGGAGTTGTTTGTGAAAGAAAGAAAAAGCCAAGGAGTTAAACGAGTACTTCTGGAAAGACAACAAGCATGAAACAGCCTAACTTGTTATGTTTGTTTGTATTCATATGTTAGTATGGTAATGAAGTAGTGGGTTGTGTTTAGCAATGAGGTGGTGTTTAGGCAGAGCAGTGCGTGATGTTGAGATATGATATGATCGATGGCGCGACAGGCTCGGCTTTCAAGGTGAATGAGGATTCGTTCTCCACGTTGACAATCCTCCCAACTGGGTTTGTATTCTTAAAGTCCAACCGTCTCGGTAATATTTTGCTCCTTTGTCCCCGCGACATCCCACCTCAATCTACGCGTCCTCGGCTTACATTAGAGAGAAGTACACCTCTTCCAGCTTGTGTGCTAAGGTTACCCACACGTTTTAGCCAAGTTGGTGTATAATGTAAATTAAATTTTAGCATAAGCTGTTTATGTTTTACTTAATTGTAAGAAAGTATGCATTATATAGTTTGAAAGAGTCATTATGAAACAGATGGATTACACCACCCTAATTAAAGAAAGCGAAAGAGGATTGTACTGATTCAAGTGCACAAATCCCTTCATCTGCTCTCTGTTACTTTTAACATTCATTTTTTAGGTATTGTATAGCCAACAAGTAGATGATTCATAGAGATTAAGATTACTCCGTAGTTCATGTCATTCAATTCGTAGAAAAGAACATATACAATGTAATAATGTACAGCTGTACATGACAGAAAAAAAAAATAGAAATCATAGCATAACAGTTCAACGGGATGAGAGAGTTGCAAAGATTTCACAAATTCATCATAAAGATATGGACGGCATCTTAAAGAACTTGAGCTACTGCAGCATCTGCAACCCAAATGTGTTCTCTCCGCTGTACGTAACATAGAGAAATCCATCTTCATCTTTCTTTTCATCATAGATTGTTGACATCAGTGCCCCTGCAATACATCATTATCAAATAATTCAAGAATGTTAGCATTTTCATACACAGCTAGTAGAAACCAGCTATTACGTGTTATGCTCTTTGATGATTCAATTTGAAATTGAAAAAAGATGGATTTTATAGCACCTACTAGATAAATTACAGATCCCCTGCACATCAGATTCAATACATATAGACAAATTGAGCATTATTGTCTGAAAAGTGTTTAATTTCTTGACCCGCTTTCTTACATGGAAAGATCTTACTACAAATAAAGAGAGATTGCTACCGGTCGGTGGGAGGACATTATCTACAAATATGAAAATTGCTTTTTCTGCACTTAGTTTAATTCTCTTCCGAATCACATAGACGAACTGTCCCACTGTCAAGTCTGCTGGTACTAGGTATCTGCAAAATTTTAACCAATGAGAAAATAAAGACAACATATCAACAGTTCCAAGGGCATATCCATCGAACTTCTTAGTTTGATGATTCCACTATAGCACAGATCATTTTGTTCTCAACATAAGCAGAGGAGAACAGGACATCATATCAACAGTTCCAAAGGCATATCCATCAAACTTCTTAGTTTGATAATTCCGCTATAGAACTGATCATTTTGTTCTCAACATAAGCAGAGGAGAACAGGACATCATATCAACAGTTCCAAGGACATATCCATCAAACTTCTTAGTTTGATAATTCCGCTATAGAACTGATCATTTTGTTCTCAACATAACCAGAGGAGAACAGGACAAGAAAGAAGAAGCACCCACATGCAGGCCATAACGTAAAACAATCAAACAGAGCATCGCATGAATAACAGGAAACAACTGAATATTTTTACTGCAAAGCTTAAGAATAATAATCTTTGCACCTAATCTCACATATCAAAGACATACCATTACATGTATGGACAGTATGGTTGTGTGGTGGTAGTATGGTTTTTGGGGTGAGATGGCATAAGAGGCTGAGAAGTATTTCAATGATAATAGAATCATAAAGTTAAATAACAGTCAAAATATAGGAATTAATAAACCATATCATGTTAACGCATAGAAAATAAGCTGATAAAAGGATTGCAGAATAAAACTTATTTTTACTTTTTCTTGTCGATGAAAGGAATATCACTTCTCTCAGCTTTCTCCACAATTACCTAGAAAAGTGCAAGGGTCAGAAAATGATATAGCAAAATTGAGGAAAAAGGAAAGTAAGACAATGCTATTATAACTATTCTATACTGGTGCATCTAGTCAACACTAACACTGCTTAAGCAAACCTATAAAACTAAGTAAACAATATAAGTAGCATGTCAATGTCTCTATGAACTATAGCAATGATACTATTAGAACTGTTGACCATTGTCTCCCCAAAGAATTAATAGTTTCTTATTCTTCCAGTTTTTTGCTTTCTCATTTCCATGCCAACTTGAAAGGCCAAAACACATATTTCAGCCAACAAAATGAAAGACTACGACACAAATCTCAACCCAACAGATAATCAAGATTACACTGTTATGACCCCCAAAACAATTGACTTGGTTAACTACTCTCATTTAAAAATGTTTCAAGAAGGCTTTCGTTGACAAAAGTTAAGACAACAAAACCTTGGATATTGACCGACTATAATGCCAAATTCAGCACTAAAGATGTCCAATTTAAGCTCCATGATACACTTAATTGTTAAAGGTGATGTCTAACATGAAAGGAACATGCACTACGCTTGTTGTAGTCGACAATGCAAATTACAGCAATCAGGCAGGTTTACTCCATTCGACATACAAAAAACATAAAATGAAACTTCAAATACGCATCTTACATTTGCAGAAACAAATACTTCTTCGGTACATTGTTTACCCATACAATTTTCATTTATTTGATATTTATAACACCCTAGTTACACTTAATTTACTTCAATTCATAATACATAGAAAAAACCTAACCATAGTTTTAACCAGTCCATAAGAACAATTGAAGCACAGCACAACTCACAGGGCGTATATGGAATTCAAATAACAATTACTGATAAATTCTCACCGGAATTCTATCTGGGTATTTCTCCCTAATTCTGGAAGCCTCAGCGCGCCTCTTCTCTGCATAAACAACAAAATTTAACAATCATAAATAAAAAATTAAAGAAGAAGATTAGGGTTACTCCACATAAACTACACTGCAAATTACACATATAATCAACAAATTGTACCAAACTCATGCTCTAGCTTGAAGCTGCTTTTTGTCATCTTGGTTCAGACTCCTTCCTAGTCCTAAATCCCAAAAAACAAAAAAAGGATTGAAATAAACAATTACATAAAATTGAAAAACCACTATACATAATTTTCCAAAATAATTTGATTGAATGGAGTGAGAAAGAAGAAAACCAAAATTTAATTAATAATTTGCAGCAAACAAAAGATAATATTACGATAAGAGAAGAGAAATAGACTAAAACAATGCTGATAAGTGACAACGCCGAAAATGATCGAAATGCAGGTGACGGACAGATGCGAATTAAGCAACAAAGGTTCCGGATTTATCTGCGTTTGCTTCGGCTCGCGTACTGTAAAATATCCAATAAAAAGCTGCCACGTCAATACAATAAATTTAGGCTTATGCACTTTTAAATAAACTGGGCTTTAAAATAGTCCAGTTAAAACCGTAGCTTGGGCTCCTCAACACAGCCATCTCATCTACAAGTGTTCTTATGAATGCATGTGCATGCCTCGATTTTCTGGTTTTCGCTTTCGGAAGTTGCAAATTAGATTTATTTCTTTATTTTCTGAGTGCAAGTCTTGAATTTCACCAGTGACACATATCTCACATTTTAATCTTATGAAATCCATATGAAAAAAAATAGGAAATATCTTGAGATTATATATATATATATATATTCACTTTATAATGTTACCAGTGACACATATCTCGTTTTTTGAATTTGATGATTGAATTCGAAAGGGCAAAAAATAGAAAATATTAATAAGCACTCTTCATATTTTTATATTGTTTCACGTAAGGCGAAGGTATTTTGAGAAGAGAGAAGCGAATTAATTGGCTATCCCTTTTAGCCAACAACAACAAGGAACCCAAAAGAAATGTGGAGATAAGATAATTAATTGGAAATTTGAGTAGAAAAATGAAAGGAGGGAAGCAAAGTGAAATTGAGATGGGTAACTTCACACTAGATATGTGATGGTGGTTGTTTATTTATGTTAGCTTCTGACATGTCCAAATCATGGTTTCCCCTCTTTCCTGTTTCCCACCTCATTTCCCAGTGTTTCAATCTTGTACTTAAACAATTAAACGTAGTTACTTAATTTTAACATTACTGTACACTTAACTATTCTTTTGTTTCAATAAAATCATTTTAAACGATTTTTGGAGCAGAAATCATGCTAACATTTCAATTAGTATATGAGACATGCCACATCGTTACACATGTTAAATAGAATTTCATTATATATATTAAATAGAACTCTAACATTACAGTTTGAACCATTTTTAACTTATATTGCTAACATAGATATTTAGATATAAGCATACATGATACTCTATTTGATCTGTAAATAACATGACGTATTTTATATATCAACTATAAATATTAGCAGAACTTTTTCTGTTAATTACTGAAAAATCGTCATAGATAACTTTACTAAAATCAAATTATAATTATATGACTTTTATGAGAAACAAAAAATTATGTAACTTTATGTAATAGTATTAAAATCGAGTGACCATATATGAAATTAATACATTAAACTATCCATCCCTCCAATTATCCAATATACCGATTTCTTTTTTTCTTTTTTAACTAAAATCTTCATTACATGAAATTTATTATCAAATACATATAATATATTCATTAGAGAGCACGAGAGAAAATGACATCACTTAGGTGGAAAGAATAATTAAAAATGGGAAATTGATAGCAACAATGATGTGAAAATGGTCAAATACGTCTATATATTATAGGCTATTTAGTGTGTAAATGAAAGCAATAAATATAATATGAACAGCCCATGAGAATGCTTAATTATTTTACGAGGTATTATAACTTTTAATTTTATTTATTGATTATAAATATCTAAGATTAAAAATTTATTTTATTTATAATATAATTTTGACTAAAAGCAACGCGTTGACTAAACTAGCTTTCTTCTTGCAACTCTCTAATTCTCATCCACCGAAAGCTGAATTCTATGGTAAATTGCCTTCCTTTCCCTACAATAATTATAATATAATTAGTTTGAGGTTGTACGGATTTTTATATCACCTTGGATTGTGAATTTTGTAGTACACTTATAACTTTATCCAACCGTATCTTTAGAATCATTAAATTTTTAATTTTTAATTTTTAATATTAATTCATGATTTTAATATTAAAAATTAAAACTCTAATAGTTCTAAATATCACGTATACAATAGAAAATCTCTCAAAAACAAATTAATATAATGTAAAATGCTATAATCATTGCTTTCTTTACTAATTGTAAACTTTTGAAGCTAAAATGTTCATTTCAACTCCATCCCAATATGCATGCAATTATTTATAACCAAAAGTTAAAATGTTACTTAATTATCAGTTCTATTTATATGGAAGTACTAATATGTTAATTCAAATAAAACAAAATGATATAAGATAAATGCATTACTAATCTTTGGATGATGAGGTTATTGGGATAGCTCAATGGAGATTGAAGAGGGGTATTTGAGTAATTCAATGAAACAAGTTGTTATTTATTTAAAAAATGATTAGGTATTTTTTAATACGTGGACTTGTTTTATGTATATTTGATTTGACTATTATTATTATTATTATTATTATTATTATTGGTCGTTCAAAGCTCATAAACTTGATTCGTGCTTCAGCACTATTCGTCATGTCTATCCGAATGTTCTATTTTTCTTTTCCTTGTGTGTTTGAAAGATGGATGTTTGACACTGGGGAACTCGATTTCTTTAAATTAAATTAAATTCAATGGAGAGAGATTGGGTTAGAAAAATTATTTCAATCTTGACATTTTGTAATGCCATACAACTACTCAATCATTGGCTTTACTCACTTTTCAGTGCATATATAAATGTTTTAATAAGAATATATTTTGTTGATTGGCAAAAATTAAATTAAATTATTTCATATTGACTTGTAACAAAATAAAGATAAGATTCATCTATACTTTATCTGATAAAATATAAATATATGCAAATTATATGCTGTGTAAAAGGAAAATATGAATACTAACGATGTTTTTTTATTTATCAACATTCTTCAATACCAATTTGATAATTGATTGATACTTAGAGAAAATAAAGAACGAGAAAAGGAGAAATTTTAATTGTAATTTTTTTTATCCACTTAATATTAGAGAATGTTGAAAATGAAAGTATTTTTCAAAGGAAGATTACCGTTCCATTAACTCTATTTGTACCTTTACCGGAGAAAGCCAACAATTTTTACAGTGGTAGAAAATGACGGAAACACCCCTAGTTCTTGAAATGATTGTTCTCATTTTAATTATAAAAATTATTATTTATAAGGTTTGAAATAATATATAATATATTAGAATTAGATTCTTTTAATTTTATCTCTGTTAAATTATATATTTATTATATTAAATTTAAAGCATTTATTATTAGTTATAAAAAAATTTTCTTTTTTGTTATGAAGTGTTAGTATAATACGTTAAAATTTAGGAGAATAATATTACAAAAGATCAAATATCAGAAGAGCACTAGTATAATAGTTCAAAATTTATAGAATAAATAATAATTTTTATTTATTATTTTACCATAATTTAATATTTTTTCTAATAAAAAGTTTAATGAAATAATGTACTAATATAATATGATAAAGTAGATAAGATAAATAATATATTTTTTAAATTTCAGAAATAATAATGTATTATATCAAATTTTATATAAAGTAAATAATAGTAATTTTTTTTTAATTATTTACCTTTAAACTTAGAGCATCATTATTTATGTAAAAAAAAAATACTATAAACACTTTATACTTTTCAACAATTTCAAACATTCACTTTTTTTATTGGTAGGTGAAAGAAAATTTTTTTTCAAAATAACATATATTTTATTCTTTCTTTAGTGTCTCTTAGTATTGCTCATCCATGCAATTAGTTTCCAATTGCAAAATAAACTCTCTACATTAATATCAGTAAAATTTCAATTAATATTTTTATATATTATATTCACAGATCATGATTAAAATGTTAAAATTTTAAATTTATCAAATTAATCATATTTTTAATATTTATATTAATGAACATTAATTTTATATTAATATTAATAAGTATAATTAGCATTATTAACTTATTGTATACTTTATAGTAATATACCTATATAATTAATTAGTTGTGTTAATTATTAATTACATATGAATTAATTTTAAATATATAAATTAATAAATAATATTATTTATTAATTTGATCTCCCTCATATTTAAGTATTAAAAGCTTACAAAGTTATACAATGTAATTGATTTTACATCTGCTAATTAAGATTTTACAATTCCAATGGCAAGCGATGATTATGCTCTTACTTTTTACTTTTTTACCGGGAGTGGAAAGGGACAGTACATCCAATTAACCCAAAGCCATTGGTCAAGAAGACTCCAAATCTGGCTGCTTTGGACCAAAAACTGATTTTCTTTTTTTTCCAAAATTTTTAAATTATTTTTTGGGGAAAAATAATTATAAATTGGATTTCACAGCCATACACTTTGAACTCAAACAAAATATCCCAACCGTTGAACCTGTCTCGCTCTCCTAAGAACTCCCAAAAAGCTCATTATCTCCGGTCGTCAGATTCAGTTTCGAAATCCAGGCCAGCAGAAACAGTGTCTGTATGATTACTGTAATACCCTTAACTCTTCTGTTTTTTTAAGCAGTGGATCGATTGGTTTAGCAGCAAATAGGTGAGGGCTTTATTGGAAATCCGATGTTATTACAAAAGCAATCCGAGACAGATGACCTTTTCTCTGTCTCGTTGGTCTCTGAAAAAGAAAATAATAAACAAATCCACATAAATAAAAATAAATAAAAAATTTTTATGAAAAAAAACTAGATAGATAGAGTAAAAGAGAGGAGAGAGAAAGGGAGAATTGGAGGGCATTTACTTTACTACTTTTATATGTTGCACGCATCCATAGCAGGAAAAAGAAGGAAGACAGAGAACTACAAAAAACCAGAAGAAGAGAAGAAAAGAAAGAAAACCTACCCAAGCGAACCAAAATATTCAAGAAGAGTAAAGATGGTCTCAAAATGGCTTCTTGTTTTATATTTCCTTGATGTTGCATATAAATTTTAGAGAGAGAAACAGATAAATAGCTACCAAGAAAGAAAGAAGCTCATGTGTGCAAGTGCATGCATTTAACACTCTGTCTTCTTCAAGAAATCTAATCTCATTTGCCCATTAAAATAGTCTTTTGTATAATTGTAAGTGTTTTGGTTTTGAGGTGGTGGGACTGGGGGGTTATTGATTTTTGGAAACTGGAGAGTTTTTGGTTATTGGGTTTGATTTTTTCATTCTTGTTGGTTCTGTTAGATAAAGGCCATGCCCCTACCCTTTGAGGATTTTCAAGGGAAGGGGGTGTTAGATTTCTCTTCTACTTCTTCTCCAGATTCATTGGCTCAGCTAGTACTCAAAAATCATCAACTGCAACAGAAGTGGCTGAACAGCAACAGCAAAGAAAGTTGCTGCTATGTGGGCAGTGAGCCCACATCTGTGCTTGACGCTAGAAGAAGTCCCAGCCCTCCAACATCCTCCTCAACACTGTCTTCTTCACAAGGCGGCAGCAACAGCGGTGGTGGCGGTGCTTCCACTGATACCACCACCGGTGTGGCAGCGGCTTCAGTTTCTGGGAATAATCCTTCTGTTGATATAAGTACTGAAAAATGTGGGCAGCTGAGAATGGAGGACTGGGATGGTGTGTTGCCTGGGTCTCCTAGTCAAGAACAGACTATTTTGAGGTTAATTATGGATGACATTGAAGACCCATCTTTGGGATTGAACAAGCTCTTGCAAACTGGGACTGGGCCTCAAGATATGGAGTTCAACGCCGGCTTTGGAGCTGTGGATCAGAGTTTTGGCTTTGAACCCATGCATACTGCCAGCTTAGTGAACAACATTGACCCTTCTGTTCATGGAGCTTCTGATTTTCCTCTGCTCACTCACAATGCTAGAATTGGGCCTCGGTTGAACCAAAACCCGTGCTTGAATCCTGCAATTTCTACTTCAGCAGCAAACTTCTTGCCCAGTATGTTTCAACATCAACCACCACCGCCACCCATTGAAGCTACAGAGGAGAAGACGCAGATTTTAAATCCGCAGCTTCTAATCAACCAAAATCAAGCTCAATTTGGTCAGAATCCAGCTATGTTTTTGCCGTTGTCATATGCCCAGTTGCAAGAGCATCATCTCTTATCGCCACCGCCTACAAAGAGGCTGAATTCGGGTCCCATTGGAGCCAACTATCATGTCCCGAAAGTCCCTTTTTCAGATTCAAGGGCTGAGTTGTTTCTCCAGCGACAGCCTCTTCAAATGCAGCGACAGGGATTGATAAAGCAAAAAATGATGACCGATGAATTGGCGGCCCAACAGCTTCAGCAGGCGATTATTCACCCAATTTGCCAAGCAGCAGAGCTGATCGAAATCGGCAATCCGGCACTCGCGCAAGGGATATTGGCGCGGCTCAATCACCAGCTCTCTCTTTCCATGGGTAAGCCTCATCTCAGGGCTGCTTATTACTTCAAGGAGGCCTTGCAGCTACTTCTTCACTTGAACACCACCACCAACGTTAACCCATCTACTCTGACCCCTTGCAGTCTTCTTTTCAAGATTGGTGCTTTCAAGTCTTTCTCTGAGAACTCACCTGTCCTTCAGTTCTCTAATTTTACTTGTAATCAAGCCTTCCTTGAGGCCTGTGAGGGTTTTGACAGAATTCATATTATTGATTTCGATATAAGCTTTGGTGGGCAATGGGCTTCTCTGATGCAAGAGCTGGCCTTGGAGAATGGAGCTGTCCCTTCTCTTAAAATTACAGCCTTTGCTTTTCCTTCCTCACATGAGGAGGTAGATCTCGGTTTTACTCAAGAAAGCTTAAGAGCTTTTGCTAATGATATCAACATGCCATTTGAGCTTGAAATTTTAGGACTTGAATCCTTGATTTCTGGTTCTTTTTCAATGCCTCTTCGTGTATCAGAGAAAGAAGTAATTGCTGTGAATCTTCCAATTGGGCCTTTCTCTAATTACCCATCATCTCTTCCTGTTGTGCTTCGCTTTGTGAAGCAGCTATCACCCAAAATTGTGGTCTCCTTGGACAGAGGCTGCGATCGGATCGACCTCCCATTTGCCGACCATGTAAATCATTCTATTCAATCTTATTCAAGTCTGCTTGAATCACTGGAAGCTGTGAATATGAATGTAGATGCACTGCTAAAGATTGAGAGGTTCTTTGTCCAACCAAGCATTGAAAAAATTGTACTGGGTCGCCATCGCCACCCTGATAGGACCACTCCTTGGAGAAGTCTGTTTTTGCAGGCTGGATTCACCCCCTTCCAATTCAGTAACTTTGCTGAGTCACAAGCTGAGAGTTTGGTGCAGCGAACTCCGGTGAGGGGTTTCCATGTTGAAAAGAGGCAGTCTTCTCTAGTTCTTTGCTGGCAACGGAAGGAGCTCATCTCGGCTTCAGCTTGGAGGTGTTTAGAACTGAAGTATTAGCATTTTGGATATTGGTTATACCAATTAACCATTGTTTGCTGAGGATCCCTCCGACTTGCTGGTTTAATTTCTATCTTTTTCTGAAATTTTTGTTGCCTGTGGTTCTCCTATATGCTAATTAATTTTCTGTGTCTTAGGCTTATCGTTTCTAATCAAGAAACCAAACATTCTAGTAACTGGATCGCTGTGTTCAGTCTTGTTCCCTATCTCTTTTCATATTTGCTTGTAACTGTCACGGTGCTTTTTCTGTTCTTCTTCCTGCTGGTATCTTGTACACTCGACATCAAGGCCATGTGAAAATCAATATTAACTATTCAAAATTTAGTCTCTTTTGCCTTTCAGTTGTATAATTTTTCCTCTATGGAACATGTCCTGTGTCATTTGTGAACTCAGGAAAATGTTCTCCTAGCCCTTGTAAAGGTTCTGGCTAAGCTTATCCTTGAATGCCTTAAAGAGTTTCAGTGTTATTCTCCTAAGATGATTTTTGTGTTAAACAGAATTTGGGTTTGCATTTCGTGTACTATGCTGGGATTGAAATTTTGAATGCCATTTGATGTGAAAATGCAATTCATTTAGTTTGCTAATACGAACATAGCTGCCCTGGCTTAGCATTATTGTAGATGAAAAATAAGCTCATTTTTTGACTGATCAGCTCTTAATGCCTGATAGTGATTATAGATGAAATTTAGCAAGAGAGTGCGAAGAGTTTGATGGATTTTTTGAGCATTGAAGATGTGAATGAATGATAAGATGTTGGCCTAAGATATTCTCTCTAGCATTATCTATGCATATTATTGTTAGATTAGCCACCGAATATCTGTTAAGGTGGGTGCAATAGATGATTAATCTGGTTAATTTATTATTATTATTATTAGACTTTTAAATGTATCATGATATATTTTATTTTATTATTATACAATGAATCCACTAATTATTTTGAAGCATAAGGATGATGAAATCACATGGGTATTAGTTATATCATTGGACCCTTTGCTTGATTATTTTTAAATGCTTTGCTTTCTTTTTCAGCACCTTGAAATCTCTTCATTTATAAAACAACTAAATCTGATTAATTAAGTAGACTTTTATTTATATATTACATGTTGCGTATGAGATAGTGTTTTTTTTTTTTTTTTAATAATAGAAAAGCCGAAAAAGACAATGAAATGTCCTAAAAGCGCGCCTAACAAAACCTTGTTAACATTATATTTATTAATGTTAATTATTGGGTTATATGGTTAGGACAATTGGTATATATTGTTAGGAGGTTAAGTGGTCCGAAGCTGAGAAAAAGAAAAGTGGTCCAATGATGAAAGCGCTTCCCCTACACAAAATCGAGAGAATGCCTTATCATTTATTTATTACTGCAAAATAGAATTGCAAAATTGATTTTTATTGGTATGAATTTAGCAATTAAATTTCAAGTTTGATTATCTAATGATACCAAATTACCAAATCTTAATTTAAAACTGTATGATTTTACGTTGAAATTTCAAGTTAAATTAATTAAAACGAAGGATTGTTGGCGAAAGCGATTTTTATTTTGCTTTTCTAGACCCATAAGGGGAAGAAGAATATATTATTAAATAGTTATATATAGCTTTAGCAATGTAGTTAATAAATAAATATGCAACTTTGTACTTTTCCTCTTTCGAGGGGCAACTTAAAATTCTTCCGGCGAAGAAAAGGAATTCAATTCACACAGCTCCAGCATTCGAAAAAAGTTCCTAATCTCGTGATTAAAATTTGATCACATTACAAAATGTATTTTTTTTTTTAATTTTACCATATTTATCATAATTAACTCAATAAAATAATCTCAAAAAATGAGAAATGAAGAAAAGAAATACAAATATTATCAGGATTCAAGAGGGGTTGGTTGACAAACTCTTCTAAAAAAAAAAGATTTGATAAACTGCAATGAAAGGACAGGACAGAAACTGTGTTTCCACCAAGAGATGATACGTGGAAGGCATGCATTGGACAAGAAGGCGAAGGGTGGGGCCCAAAATCCACTAATCAAAGACTGAAGTGGAGCAAACTGTCATCCGTTCACGATAGCGACAAATTGTCTCATCTACTGCAATTGCTGATAGCGACAAGTGGACTGATACACATCTTCATCTCTTTACTCTTAAGCAACTTCCCAAGTGGGGCCCTAACAGGCTGAATCAGTGCATGGTGATTGCGCCACGTGTGTTTAGGAAGGAAAAACAAAAACAGCACTGTGGGACCTCATTACTGCGCTGCCCTTGGAGAGGAGAATAAGCAGTGGAGAATACGATCTGATCTGATCAGACGCAAACATTTCTTCTGTAGTGAAATGTCATGATCAACTGATGCTCACCGTAGGATCAGTGCTTTGTGCTTGTTCAGAAGTGGGTTGGGTGGTACATAAAATTGAATTTAAATATCTTAGGAGAATAACAGTTTTGCTCTATTGTGTAGTAGGAGAAACAAACAAAGAGAAATTGCTGAGTGGCATTTAGCTTAGTCCCTTTTTTTATAAATAGATAAGTAAATTAAAAAAAAAAAAAAGAGAGAATTTCCTTATCTAAAGTGAAGACTTTTTTTTTGATTTATAACAAAAGTTGGAATCCTGTTGGACCATAAAATCTATGAAAGAGGAGATCTTGAAAGAGCTGGAACCCCATGTTCATAAAAAGATAGCTTTTTTCATTTTCATAAATTTATTTATTTCAATTAAGAGATTCGAATATATTAACATTGTTTATCTAATAGGATTTTAGTTGAATTTAAATTGAAAAAGACACTATTTCATAGATAATTTCATACATATATATACAGTATTTCAATCAATATAACCTCAAAGCTGATTCCCACACACACAAAAAGAAAGAGAGCATCTCAGGATATGGAAGGCCATAAAAGTAGCCAACTTTTTTCTTGATCTTTCTTTTTTATTTTTTTTTTCTTAAAAAAATATGGTCTAATTCGCTTGTGGAAAGTATAATGAAAAACAACTTTTCATTAAGGTAAGCACTTTTGTCTTGAAGAAGCCATCTCAGTGAGGTCGGTTATTCGGTTATTCGTTCAACTAACCGAGAGCATTTTTATTAGCCTTCATATTATGTGGCAATTGCGAATGCGATAGCTTTCAATTTTAAAAGTTTGCATGTTGGTTGAAAGGGGAGAGATGATAATTTCAAATAAATAAAAGATTTATGTGGATCCTATTTTTATTATTTTATAATAATTATAACTATTAATAATAAATATAATATATTAAAATATTAATCGAATTTCATAAATTGAAATTGATATAAATTATAAAAATAAAATATATTTAGAAATATTGCTAAAATTTTACTGATATATCAATGTAATTCATAATTTATAATTACCACTCAATTGCATGGACGGTGATGTTACGAGATTTTATCTGCTAAACGAAAGACCTAAAAAACACATTTTGCCAGCCTTTTGTCCTCTTCAAAATATCTCCATTCAAAATATACCTTTAATTTATGAGGTTGAGTTGTGTGTGGGTCACTAACTAATTACCCTCAATTTGAATCCAAAATATTTTATTGAGACTCGATTTTGGAATAATTAATCTAACTATATAAATATTTTTTTATCATTAATTTGATCTATTTTGAACAAAATCTAATAACAAATTTCCAATATTTGAACACTCGTTTCCTTGCAATGTTAAAACCTTCTATATGGTTTGTCCTCTTCCATGAAGGGATACATAATCCAAAGTTTTCTTAAGATCATATATACTTAATTATATACATAAATATATAGTGCAGTGAATTATTTAAATTAAATGTTAATTTTTTAATTAATTTTATCATATTCTGTTACACATTTTAAAATATTGATGATTTAATTTATTATTTTTACATACACAACGCAATATTATTTATTTAATTCATTATGAATCTTCGTGGATAAGTTTATTACAATCTTTTCTTTTATACTAACTTTTATATAAAGAATTGCGCACAATATCCTCTTTAAGCTTCTTCCTTCATTATTTTTGGCTTTATCTTTCTTTATGTCCATTTTCTTTTTTTCACAGTCAGCTTAGAAACAACGCATTCTTCACATTCCACACATATTTTTTGAGTTTTTTTTTTTTTTGAAATAATCTATTTTCATTTTTATATGCCAAAACCCAAAAGAAAACACTCAAAATGCTCTGTCAAAAGCAACTCAATTGTGTAACGCAATACAAAGATAATCAGCCATTGCTCTTCAATGGGTCAAGACTCTCTCTGTCTCATATATATATATATTTTGGTGGAGATTTGGCTCCACAAATCACAATCCTTTTCAATGGGATTTTTCTTTGCTATTATCAAAAACCCTAGTTGTTTCCCCTTTCTTTCTACTTCTCTCCTCATTATCTTCTACTCTTTTTGTATTGTGGTTTATTTCATCCATATATATATATATACATTTACGAGGTCAACCCAACATTTATTTCTTTAGTGTTTTTCATGTTTTTCTCATTTTTAGTTTCCTTAATATTCTTTAGTTATATACTTCTCTTCTTGGAAAATCAAACCTCACTCCGGTTTGGTTACTTCTGATGATTTCTTTTGTTTTCTTTTTTGGCCAATGGCTTGTTGATGTTGTGAAATTTATGCTTTTGCAACCAACCAAAAACTTCAAGTCAAGGTGCCCCTTTAATTTTTTTTTTTCTTTTTTATTAACAATTTCATTTGTGCATATTTTTTAGTACTCTTTTTTCCCCCAGTAGTACTCATTGCTTCACCAAAGAATCTTACAGATTATTTTACCTTCAGTATTTTTAATTTGTCTAATTATTGAATAAAAATAAAGTGAATTTCGCTATCAGCACCTCAATTGTGTAAATAGTAACAACTCAATACCTCAAAAATTATTTATAACACAAAAGTACCATAATTATGTAAATTATAACAACTCATTATCTCAAAAATTATTTATAATACAAAAGTACCTCAACTTTAATTTTATAACTAAATAATACTTATGAGTTTAACTATTAGGGTTCGTTTAGCATTGTGTTTGAAAAAAATATTTTTCAGAAATTTTTTTTTGTATTTTTAACTTTTAAAAATTTTGAAAACTGTTTTTGATAGACACGGATAAATAGATTTTTTTTTCCAGAAGCAAATTTAAAAAAAAAACAATTCATAAAAAATTAAAAAGTTTAGTCAATTAAATCAGAAAATTCAAAATTTGCTTTTGAAACACTCAGCAACACTCACAAATATCTCTTTAGTCTCTCTAATAGAAGTATGATATGAAATATCCAGATAATTTTTAATAAAAATAAAATTAGTTGTAATACTCAATCAGCAAAATTAAAATTTATCTGATATGAATATTTCATATCACACTTATATTAGAGAGACTAACAGTTAAAGACGAAAGTACTATTTAGTTACAAAATAAAAGTTGAGTTACTTTTGTATTACAAAATAAAAATTGAGATACTTTTGTATTACAAATAATTTACTGAATTGTTAATATTTATATAATTTAAATATTTTTGTGTTACAGATAATTTTTCGGGTACTGAATTGTTACGAGTTATATAATTGAACGACTGTGAGTGAAATTTACCCAATAAAAATCTCATAACCCTTGCAATAAACAATAGGGTTGACAATTTAATAAGGACATGTGGGTTTCCACCCTGTACC
>CATIWF010046629.1:0-12035 GCA_949630135.1 Balakata baccata
CATATCATGGACTTTCATTAATCAGTTTAAGATCTATATCAATTCATATGCAAATGAATACTAATATAATGAAATAATGCCTTTATGAATGTGTACACTAAGTGCTTAAGGCGATTGCCTTTTGGGCACATCTCTAACACATATTTCTTAGTTACTCCACCTCTAGCAAAGTTTATAGAGTCTTTAATAAAAGAACATTGGTTGTAGAAGAGTCTATGCATGTTAATTTTGATGAATCCTATACACTTGATCTTAGGAAAGGTATTCCTTTGGATGATGTTGTAGGTTCCATGGAGAATCTCAATCTTGATCAAGTGGAATAACATAATTCAACAAAGAAAAATGATCTTGATAAGAAACTTGTGGAACAACTTCAACAGGAAGAGCAACCCCAAGCTCAAGAGCAAGAAACCAATGAGCTACTAAATGAATGGAGGTTTGTAAGAAACCACTCAAAGGAGCAAATCATTGGTGATCCTACAAAAGGTATAAGTACTCATTCCAAATTTCTTGGTTCTAATATTGCTTATGTATCTCAAATTGAACCAAAGTCAATTGATTAATCTTTGAATGATGATAATTGGGTGATTGCTATTCAAGATGAACTCAATCAATTTAAGAAGAATAAGGTTTGGACCTTAGTTCCAAGACCTAAGACTACCCAATTATTAGTAGTAAGTGGTTCTATAGGAATAAACTAGATGAGGATGGCAATATAATAAGAAATAAGGCTAGATTGGTTGTCAAAGAGTATAACCAAGAGGAAGGCATTGATTATGATGAAACCTCTGCCCCCGTAGCAAGATTAAAAGCAATTCATATTTTATTAGCATATGCATGTCATATGAATTTTAAGCTTTTTCAAATGGATGTAAAAAGTGTTTTTTTAAATAGTTGTATATCGGAGGAAGTCAATGTTGAGCAACCTCCTAGTTTTGAAGATCATGCTTTTCCAAACCATGTCTATAAACTCACTAAGTTTTTATATGGATTAAAGCAAACCCCTAGAGCTTGGTATGAAAGACTTAGTGCCTTTCTTATAGAAAATGGATTTTCAAAATGGCATGTTGATACAACTCTTTTTATTAAAAAATATAAAAATGACACTCTCATTGTTCAAATTTATGTTGATGACATTATCTTTGGGTCTACTAATGAAGATCTTTACCAAGAATTTGCTAAGTGTATGACTAGAGAATTTGAAATGAGCATGATGGGTGAGCTCAAATTCTTCTTTGAACTCCAGATTAAGCAAAGTAAAGATGACATCTTTATCAATCAATCTAAGTACACTAAAGAATTGATCAAAAAATTTGGGATGGATGATTACAAGAATGCAAAAACTCCAATGGATACATCAACTAAATTAGACAAAAAGAAAAAAGTAAAGCTATTGATGAAAAGCTTTCTAGAGGTATGATCGGCTCACTTCTTTATTTAACTGCTTCTAGACCCGATATTATGTATAGTGTATGCTTATGTGCTAGATTTCAATCATGTCTTAAAGAATCATATTTGAATGTGGTAAAAAGAATTTTAAAATATCTTCATAGCACCGTGCATTTAGGCCTATGGTATCCTAGGAATACTTTATTTCATATCATTGGTTTTTTGGATGCCGACTACGCTGGTAGTCTTTTGGATAGAAAAAGTACATTCGAAACTTGTCACTTTATTGGTGAATATTTAGTTTCTTGGCATAGCAAGAAACAAGTTTTGGTTGCCTTATCCACCGCCGAAGTAGAATATATGGTGGCGGGTTGTTGTTGCACTCAAGTTTTTTAGATAAAATAACAACTCAAGGATTATGGCCAAGTGATTGATCATATTCTCATCAAATGTGATAACACTAGTGCAATAAATCTCTCAAAGAATCCCATTCAATATTCTAGGAGCAAACATATTGATATAAGACATCATTTTTTAAAAGATCATGTCCAAAATGGTGATATGGTGTTGGATTTTATTAACACAAACAATCAATTAGTGGATAATTTTACCAAGCCCTTAAATGATAAAAGGTTTTGTTTAATAAAAAGAGAGCTTGGTATGCTTGATGGGAGTACATTGTTTTGAGAAAACTTTAAATCATGCTTTTACATGCATAAATATATTTATATGAATTATATGTTCTTTAATTGATTGATATGGATATTATGCTTCTTGTTTGATTCATGAACTTTTGCATACACAAATATTTTAAGTCTATTAAACTTAAATTTAATAGGCTAAGAGACTCTTATTATCAAAAATTATTCATGATCATAACCTATTATATGTCACACTAGGGTACTTTAGTCATATTTCCTTCCTTTCCTCTAATTCTCTGAGTACATGTAACTCCCGCTCAGGACATTATCCTTCCTGCTCAGGACTTCTTGGTCTTCGAATTGACCGTTGTAATTCATCATTTCCCATTCAGGAAACCCCATTTCCCGTTCGGGATATTTGAAAATAATCCAACCGTTGCACCTCTTTAAATGTGCACACTCGGAAAGCTACCTGTTCCCCTCAGGATAGCGTCCAACAATTCAAATTTTTCTGACCGTTGGAAGATTTTCGATCGGGAATCCCCTAGTCCTGATCGGGACTACTTCGATAGCAGCTTTTTGTAACAACTACCAATCAAATCCATCTGCCATAACACTTGTTAAAACACCTCAAACGGTAATATGTCTCTTCAAACTCTATAAATACCTCATTATTCTCATTCTTTTTCTCACTTTTGCATCAAAACTCTCTCTCTTTCAAATATTTTGTAACACCCTCAACTTTTCCATATGCATTATTACACGCATTCCATTTGGACATGTTCATTTTATAAATGTCACTCACATAAAACACATGCATACATAGGGATTTTAGCTAGAACGTGCTCACGAGATAGACTTGTCACGTGTCGGTCTATTTCGATGGTACTAAATTGACGTGTCTAATTATAATTTAAATAAGGATTATAAAGTATCATAAATAATTGTAATAAAATGATTAAATTGAAATAAATGAAATTTGGCATAGTTAAATTAATCAGATTGGCACTAGATACATGTAAATATATAGAGAAAATAATAATAATAATAATAATAATAATAAATTTAATTAATTAACTAACTAAACTAATTAAATAAGTCAGAAAAGTATAAAAAAAAAAGAGAAAAATGGGACAGCTTAGGTCGGTTTTGGACCTTTATAAGGCTATTGCCTTATCTTCCAGATATAGTTCCTTCTTCTTCCCTCATCTTTTCTTCAATTTTTCTCTCAAACTCCAGCCATATTTAGACCTTTTGATCACAGGTAATTCATGTATCCTCCTTGTCTTGATAGTTTCTTTAATTATGGATTGGAAAATTATGGTCTTCTATATGCAAGTATTATAACTAGATGTTAGAATTCTGTCTGTGTACCAGAATATTGAGACTCCATTTTTCTTTATGATAGAGACCCATCTTGAAGAAGCTTAAAACACAAAACTTGTAGTTTTATGTCTTAAATTTATGATTATATAAATAGAGTTGTAAGATTTGGTGTCTATGAAAAGATATTGTCTTATGATTATGACTAGTTTGGTTGTAAAACCTAGCTGAATCATCTACTGTATTAATTATTTTTATATATGATAGACTCACTAATTGAGAAAAATCAAAATAGAAATGTTGTAATATATTGTTATCTAATTGTATACTAAATTTCAAGACCAGATTATTGGTGAATGTAGAGTTATTGCCAAGAGAGTCATGTCTGTTTTATATTTGAGCTGCATGCTTAGTATCCTGTACAGGTCTTGTCAAATATTTTCCCTATTTTGAGTGCCTTATAGACATAATCTATAAATGGTCAAAACACCAAAATTATAGGTACATGTATTATCTAAATTTTGGTATAAAATCTCAATATGTTATATATTTTGTAAGTTATGTCTTTCCCAAATCAGACTAGTCCGAATGCCGATTTTGTTCTTGACCAGTCATAAGTACTCTACCATATGAGGATCTTAGATGCAGAATAGGTAAAAGTTGTCAACATAAAAAATATTTTATTTTAACATATCTATATTTATACAAATTTTCATAAAAATATAATTTACACGTTGTAAGATATGAAGATGCAAGTTTGGTATCTCAAAACTGCCTAAGGGCAAAAATAGGGCTGAAAACAGAACATCAATATAAATTGCATCAAAAATTACACAATCGTCCAATTATTCTAAAATTTAGATATGTTATAGCTCTACATGTTAGCTTTAATTAGAAATAAAAATTATACAAATTGGACTAGTATAGAAAAAGTTATAAGCTGATGGAATACATGAAGGTCATACTGCCATAATACCAAACCCTAGTTAGTGGTCCATATTATGCATTTTTCAATTTGTTCAAGTTTCACTAAGTTTATTTAGTTACCAATTGACCAAGTATATATTCAATTAGGCTTACAGCATATTAGAGACCCCCAAGGAAGTGGAAAACAATAAGTTAGAGGTTTAATATCAAAAGAAAAGTGATTGATGATTGAATATGCAAATGTGATATAAATGCAAATGTTAAGTAATAATTGTTGCAAATGCATATACATATGGACTTAAAAGGCATTGTGACAAACTAAATAGCATTGTAAAGTAAAAGAAGAGGCTTATGATCCAAACAAATGTTCAAAAGCAAAAGAAAAGGCCTATGGCCTAATAAATGTGCAAATATTACTAATAATCAAGTTAGCTAACAAATGCAAATATTCATATGGAAACCCGGGACAGTGTCTGTTTAGCCTGGTCACAAAAAAATGACATAAGCATAAGCAAATGAAATGTTTATATGATTTAATATCATTTATATTCATATGATATTGATAAATAGAATGACATATAAAATATGTAGGAATGACGATTATTACTTATAATTGTCATTGGCTTGGTATTTTAAAGAGCTTTTGATAATTATTCTTATTGAGTTGCAACTCATCAAATTGCATCATTTTTCAGGAAGAGTTGAGTAATTAGCTCATTTTGGAGGTGCATACTATATAGAAGATATGGATCACAAGTTGGGCTGAGCCTCACCAATCTCTCTCCTTGTATTGCGCAAATGTATAGGAATATGACATCTGTATTTTGGGTTGTATATCTATATATGTATAAATTAGTAAATATGCAATGATGTGTAAATGCATATTTGACCTTGAACTTCTACCTGAAATAATTGAATATAGCGTCTCAATTATTAGCATATGTAATATATTATATTTACATTCAAGCTGTGATGCTATGGGGAATTGTTAAATGTTACATAGTGATGATGTTATATGATTCCAAGAAAAAAAATTATCCCTTACTATAGATGGGACTTTGTCTTATTCTCATGTTATATACAATAACATAATACAAGTATAAGGGATATCTATAGGTATAAGGTGTTACATATTATCTCTCTAAACTCAATATCTTCAAACTCCTTCTCTACTCACCCTCTCCAATGGCACAAAAACTGGCACTTTAAAATAAAGAGCCTCCAAAGGCAAATGAGTGGCCTCTTCTTCCAACATCTCTTCCTTCAATAATGCCTTCTTAAAGGAGGAGAAGAAGCGGTATGCCAACATCACCTCCAAGAAGTTCATATCAAACTGCATCCTCAATATTGACGATTTTGACAAATTGGGTATTAAAGATGAAGTCATCAGCACTTTTGAAGAAATGGGGTGGACAAATTTCATCATACCCCTTGAAAATGGCCATGTTGAACTCACCATCGAATTCCTCTCCACTCTTCAAGTGATTAAAGACCCAAAGCACCCTCTCAGCTATTACGGTATTCAATTTCATCTTTTTGGTCAACCACAAGAGATGACAAAGCATCAACTTGCAGATGCTTTTGGCTTCAAAAAGGTAGGCCTCATCAATACTCAAGACATGCATCTTTCTCCCCTTGATGTGTGGAAAAACATTTCCCTTGAAACCCGTCTTGACAAAAAATCCAATGCTAAACATATCAAGACACTTTCTCACTTCATCCTCCATAGAATCATCACTTTCACTATCAATGCAAGAAGTGAAAGTAATGAGAAAGTCACCCATGAAGACCTTCTCCATCTTTATGCCATGATTCACTAAAGACCTACTGATACAACCTATCTTCTTTTTAACAAATTTCAATCCATGGAATCCACTACTAAAGGAACTATCTCTCTTCATGCACAAATCATTTATCTTGGAATGTATCTTATCTCATAATGGATGAAAACTATGCTTATTTCTCTTCATCTCGCTCTCAATATGAGAGCTTCTTAGACATCCAATATCTCCTCAATTGCAAGGCCCTTCAAAGAGGTTGACACTTTTTTCTTTGCTTTTTTAGAGCATGGAGCCCAAAAGGCAACTCAAGAGGCTACAAGGAAGGGTGAAAGGTTCTCTAGAGGAGGAGAAGGGTCAAGTGCATCGATAATGCCTCCACCACCACCTTCTAAACCATAACAAATTACCTTGCAAAATCTTTATGGCTTTCAAATGCAATCCTTCAACACCATGAGGGATATGATGCAACACCTTCATTTAGATATTCAAAGCATGCAAGGACAACTCAATCTTAATGTATGCACTAATAACTTTGAACAAGTCCCACCATTTGAAGGGGAGTAAGGCATTCATAAAGAAGAAGAGGGTGGTGAAGGGAAAAGGAAGAGGAGGCAAGTGATGAAGAAGGAGATGCATAACTTAGTCTACTTTTCTATATTGTCTTTCATTTTTTAGACTAAGTACTTAGATGTGTGGTTATATCATGCTTAGATTACACATTCTCTTTTTATGTAACATATTTCTATTCTTCAATAATATGTTTATTTCTTACTCTCCTTAGTGATTGCTTCTTTTTGCTTTATATGCATCCATTCTTTTTGGTATTGACAAAGGGAGAGAAGAAAGAATATTACAACTATAAAATTGCAAAAATTAACTTTATTTTTGAATTGAAAACTTAGTCAAATATATTGACCTTAATAACCTTATTTGACTTAAGTTATGTCATACGTTTTTTGCCTTTAAATGATGTGAAACTTTGCTTACTTATTATTCAGTATGTCAATTTGATAAAAGTATTATCAATTAGTTATTTTTGCCTAGTTTATTTGTCAAAATCAAAAAGGGGGAGATTGCTAACCTTAAGGTGATTGCTCTCCATTTTGATCTTGACAATTAAATTAAATGTCACTAACATCTTCTTTGAGTGTCTTTTGATAGTGTTCAAAGTTTCAGTACATTGGGTTATGAGTTTCTCATTGAACAAGTCAAATATTTCCTGGAGATATGAAACTCCTGACCGGGACACTGATCTCCCAATCGAGATAGGAGTACAAACCAAGAAATACATGTCCAAACTAGGAAATATTGCCTTCTAATTCTTCCAAAGTTTCAGAAGCTGAAGCAAAATGGGACAAGCCATGTCCTGACCAGGACATACCATTTCTAGATCGAGACATGTTATAATCCAATCAGAAAATTCAAAAGGACATGACAGTTGAAGAAGAAACTCCACCAAAGTGTGTCACATCATCTGGAAGTCAAAATGACTTATGTCCTGATCGGGAAAGTATGGTCCCAATCAAGAAGTACTCGAAGCCTGCAGACCTAAGACCTAAGTATGGCATCATCGGGTAAGTCCCGACCGGAAAAATCATATAGGAACTAGCCGTTGGAGCGTTCAGCCAACCAAATGATGCCACGTGTGAAAATAGGTCATTTTCTAACCGGAAAACCCTCTCTGCAGACAATATTTAATGCACTTGTAAGAGAATGTTAGAAAAAGTTGTGACACTAATTTGTAACAACTAATTGGTGGGTAATTAGTATAAATACCCTACCAAAAGGCCATTTAAGATATAAAACTACTTTCTAAATGTCAAAACTCTTGTAATTTATTTTCTCAATTGTTCTTCAATTAATTGCTTTTGTAAGGGTTTAAGTGTTAGACTTAAAATACTTGGGTTATTTTGTAATTGGGTAGTGTGAGCCAAATTACAAGGATTGGTTGATGTGTGAACCATTAAAATACAAGGAAAATTTGGGTTGAGTGTTAGCCTTGGTAAAACACCTACTTGGGAGTAAGCTAGCTAAAACTCTATTTGTAATTTAAGTGGTTAGATTAGTGAATACCCAATCGAGATTGGGGAGAGGAGTAGGATTAGTTAACACTCGAACCTCTATAAACTTCGTGTCTATCTCTACTATCTTTTTAGCTTCCTTGCGTGTGCAAGAATTTTATTTTCTCACCAATTCATCCTCCCTTTCTTGGTGATTATTTGGGCAACAACACATGTAGCAACCATATCTGTGACTTCATTTCCCCTTTCAAATGCAACAACAAACCCATGTTCAGATCTGAGTAAAATTAAAGACTAAAAAATGGCATGAAACAAAATTATGGAATAAATGCATTAACCATGTTATTAAATTCAATCACAAATTAAAAGGATACACTAACATATCTAGAAAGAAAAAAAATACAAAATGCTATAAGAAGCTAAAACAGACCGTTTATAAGATTTTTTTCTTTCTGGAAAAAAACACAAACCACACAAAACAATATCGTCTCTTTGCTTTCCTTTCTCGGATCTCTATAGCTTCTGTCATCACATCCCCGAGAGAGCACGACGCCATTGCAACTTTGCAATGCCTCTGCCATCACATACAAAGCAAAATGGTATCGTCTCTTTATTTCCCACTACTTTTTCCATCGCCCATGCTAATCTGACTCCATTTTCAGCTTTAAAAGGTACAAAATTTGAAGAAATAATCAAAAGAAGAAGAAGCTAGTGATAGATGAAAAAGAAGAAAAAGAGAGAGTGTGTGTATGTCTTTGTATGTGTGTGTGAGAGAGAGAGATTATATTGAAAATAGAAATAAAGGAAGAGTGTGACATAAGAAGAAGAAGAAAAAGAAGAAGAAGAAAAGAGAGAGAAAGATTATATTGAAAATAGAAAAAAAAATGAAAAGTGTAAATCTCAGTCATGTCAAAAGGCCAATTATCTCAATTGGCTTTTGCCTTCACATCTATCTATGAGGGATGTTTTCATTTTACCAACCATTCAACTCAATTTATATATTACATAAATACTAAATTCAACTTTTAGTTTTATTAAAACATCGAATATTATCATCGCCTAAGAAGTCATCAGACCATCTTTATTCCTGGGCGCCACATTATTGAGAATATTATCATCGCCCAAGAAGTCATCCACTCTATAAGGAAGAAGTCTAGGAAGGTTGGTTTCATGGCTATCAAGATTGATATGGAAAAAGCATATGATCGCATTAGGTGGGCTTTCTTAGAAGAAACATTGATTGAAGTGGGGCTCCCAACAAATCTCATTCATGTTATTATGCATTATGTCAACTCTAGCAGTATGCAAATCCTTTGAAATGGTAAAGCCATAGACTTTTTTAAGCCTTCCAGGGGTCTGAGACAAGGTTGCCCTCTCTCTCTCCCTATTTATTAGTTCTTTGTATAGAGAGATTGGCTCATTAAATCCATTATGCCAATAAAAAAAAGGTCTGGAGCCCCATTCATCTGACATGAAAATGTGTAATGCCCACAATTTAGGGCGTAAAATTAATATGGACCTTGAAGAGTATTTTGGTAATTAAACGTAAGAATATATAATGGATCTAATTAGCTTATTAGATTAAAAAAATTTAGGATAGTATCCCTCTCGGGACTAGAGTGACACAGTCGAGAGACTTATCCCGCTCGCGATAGGGGGTTTCCCGATCGAGATTCGCCTCTGGACTGTATTCTATAAATATGCATTTTTATGTTCTTTTCTGCTTCCGTTAGAAACCTAGTCGCCCTCTGCACACCCTAGACACTCTATAAATACTCTTATTCATTCTTCATTGATTTCTCCTTAGGTTTTTGTTTCAACAAGCTTAAACAAGGGTTTTGGGTAATTTATTCAGAAAACACCACCCTAAAGATTTGCGGCAGTTTAAAGGTTGAGTCTCTCTTATTATTCTTATATTTTCTTCATTGATTAGTAAGTATTTGTTACCTTTAAAGCGATTAATCGTATTAGTTTATGGTTTGCAACAGTGGATTGGGGTTTTCTTTGGATTAGGGTTTTGGTTTTGGTAAACCCATATGAACAGAACGTAGTTTGTACCCTTAGAATGTGTTATTTCTGTTAGAAAACGTGACGAAAGGTGGAAACAACCACTTAGCTAGAAAGGAATGTTGAAAGAGAGTTTACGACTCCATTCTTATATGTTTATACATATAATCATACTTATTCAGTTTTTGGCTACATGTTTGCTAGAACCTAGGTAATTTGGATGATATATCTCTGTTAAATGCCATGAATCTTGATTTAAATGGTTTGAACTGATGGTACAGGTTAAAGACAAAGATTATTTATGAATTTCATGTTTAAATTGGTATTCAATGAGTTAAACAGATTGTGCCATGTTTATAATGACAAAATGGTATGATGAAATGATAATTGATATTATGGAATTGGTGTAATGTTATTTGAATCAAGAGATTTGGAGTTGCATGTAAAAGACTGAATTTTATTATGCTGATGTTGGGTCTTTTCCGGTCGGGAAAGGGGAGTCCCAGTTGAGACTCACACAACCCTAGGTTTGCACAGCCCAGTGATGGGTCAAGCCAGCGGCAGCAATGCCATAATGGCATGCTGCAGATGCTAGTTTTGATGATATGGAATACATATGTCTAATCTTTTATGATGTGATATGGAGAAAATATGGATATGTGATAATTCCATTGGATGTGTTCATAACGACATTATATACTATCACTAGTACAGAAAAATGTCTTTTATGTTTGTTTTTTGAGGTCAGATGCATTTGTCTACGAACAGACATATAAGAAGGAAACGCATATGATAGATAGACTAGATGCGTATGTTAAAAACAGTCGCATTTGAGTCATTCAGATGTGACTATTTTCTCTAAAATAATTTGGTCAAAACCTAGTCAAAATTGTTGTTTGATTAGGTTAGATATGACTGTTTTGGCAAAAACAGTTGCATTTGACTAGCTCATATATGCCTATTTTGAATCAGAACGGATTTATTTGGTGTGTGTGTATATATATATATATATTTATTTATTTATTTATTTATTATTTTATGCATACTCGTAACCTATAATTACAAATAACCTGCAGCAGCATCAAATATACAATATTCTACACTTCAATTCAAGTCATTATAAACTTTCCAACACATTCATCAAACTACAAGTATAAGATACAATTACAAAGCATTCTACAACTTCAACACACAATCAATTATATGTTTTTCAACAACTCAAACTCATAAGTATCTGAAATAATTCATCAAACAAATCAAATTCAATAATCAAAATTCAAAAACAATACTCATTACATATAAGACACAAGGAAATAATTAAACTTGCATTTAAAAAAAAATTGCAATACATGATACATATTCCAGTTAACAAACACTTAAAAAAATTATATTTAGAATTTTATATACACTCAAGTACAAAAAAGTCGCACCACATTTTCTGAACTTTATCAACTTGTGTCTAAGTATATGGTTCGGTTTCAAAAGTTATCTGCAAAATAAATTAAATATAAAATAGAAAATATTATAAGAACTATAATAGCTAGTAACTCAGAATTGTAATAAATTGCATATAAGTATCAAAAATAACATTACCTTAAGCAATAACATATTCGTGCTATGGTAGGTTATTATATCGTACATATATCTTATTATATAGTACCCACATATAATGTTATATTTTTTATTTAAGTAATTTTATTAATTATGTAATTATTGTTTATAGATGATTATAATTTATTATTTTAATTAATTTTATTATAGACTAATTCTATATTAGTTTACCAATTAAATTTTATTATAGTTAAACTTTCTAATTATATAATTGAATTTCATTAAATTAAAATTTAATTTAATTAAACTTTATATTAGTTTAATGTTTATTAATTTCATTATAATTATATAATTAAATATTATTATTTTATTATAGTATTTCATTAATTTTTTTA